>CM031237.1:918441779-918604279 GCA_018340775.1 Taxus wallichiana var. yunnanensis
CCCACACTTTACCTATTCTCTACCCATAGGAACATGTCTTCAAAGAATAAATAATTCCAACAGATTCCAGAAGAAATAATGATTTGGAAAATAATAAGGGAAAGAAGAATTGGGAAAGATGAAAGAATGGGGAAGTGTTGTCATTACTACAACAAGATAGGAAAATATCTTTACAAGTCGGCCTCTAACTTGTTCCAGGCATTGACTTCATTTTGTGCTCTCTGGAAGAGGTCACCGAATAGGGTGCTTACCTCCTCAAAACCCAGTCCATCTCCTCGAGTGTTCATTGTTTCAACAATTCCTTCTAATTCCTTTCCCATGTCCTCAAGTACATCCATCCTTCTTATAATCTATGGGTACAACTCCTTCAGCTAGTTTTTAATTGAACCTCGTAAGGTTTCAATAGCTTCTAAATTCTTCTCAACCTCGGCTAGGATCCTCTCCCACTCCGCTCTGTTTCCTTTGTTCTTCTCTTAGAATTCCTTGAGATCTACCTCACGAGTGGAAACCAGAATACTTGCCACTCTATCACTATCTCGTGCAATTGTCATACGTAGCCTCAAAACTTTGGCAATAATTTTTACATCATCAAGGACCTTGCTATACTTGGAAATGATTGCTACAACCTTCAGTTTGTCTTCCCTTTTCAAGCGCACTGATACTTCTTCCACAGAGTCTAAAGCCAGTGGCTTCCTCTCCATGGTGAGGATACGTGTTAAGTCCTCCAGGAACTCTAGGGTAGATCCATACTTTTGCGCGGGTAGTGCTAGGTCCAGATGATTTAAAACAATGGCATCTATGATGGATTATACCTTCTTGTATACCTCGTGCACCCTTTCCTTTTCTTCCCTTAGTTCACGTTTTAGCTATGCACTGATTAGTTCCTCTTGTTTTAAGTCCTTGGTCCTTTCTTCTATATTTTCTTCCCTCTTCTCTAGTTATACCTCTAGGAATTTCACCATGTCATTCCTCTTGAATAACATGGATTCTAGTTCAACAGAGACCTTATTCAAAACATTACAGACTTGTTCATCCAAAATCTACTAAGTTCTCACCAAGGGGTTGTCTCCTTTTGAATCAGGAACCTTCATTATTGCTCCTTAGCTTACTTCAAATTTTGGCTTGTCAATGTGGGACTCAATTTCCCAAGAGAGCATCTTCCTTGTCCGAGGGTATGCACCTTCCTCATCAAACAACTTCATGGCCAAGAGTTTCTCTGTTGGCACTGTGCTTTGGAAACGTGCATGCAACACCTTGTTTGGATCATTTATATAGTCCATTCTTGGTCTCTGGATCTCCATGCACTTTCCTCCTATGTGCATGCCCTTAGGAGCGATTCTGCGCTGACTGGGGCCTCCTATGTTGCCATGATCTTTTCCTACACTTCCTTATTTTTCTTCGTTCATTATCAACTCAACACCGTTGTGCTCCAACTCTTCCACCACTAAGGTCTCAATGATCTTCTCCACTTCTTTCTTTACTACTTTGTTTGCTTCATCCTTAGTGAGGCTTGGAGTCCTCTGATTCTTCATGCTAACCTCTTCACTTCCTCCCATGTCTTGGGTGCCCTCCTCCTCCTGGATTCCCTTCCTTTACACAAAGCAATAGTCATTATTCTCCTCTTCACCTTCTTCTCTGAATCATGCACACTGAAAACAAGTGGTTCTTGGTCTCCTTTAGGTTCATCTTCTTCATCATCATCCCTCTCACCCCTGTAGTTCTCCAAGCTCTCTATGTCCTCTGAATCCACCTCCTCTATTACCTTTTATTTCTTCCTAACTAGGGATTCTAGTATAGGAGATTTTACTTTCTCTTCCTCCCTCTCGATGACTCCTCCTTAGTTATGGGCTTTTCTGGTTCTGGTGTCTTTTCCTTGACTGGAGAATTTTTCTTGCACGAGTAGATACTTGTTCTAGTGCTTGTTCCTAGAGCGCCCACCATTTGTGTACCTTGGACACTTGGTGCCTTTTTCTTTATCTCTTCCATCTCCTTTTTCTTGGGTGCAGTCTTCTTTCTACCTATTGGGTCTTCAGGTATAGATATCTTGTTTTCAAGATAAGTGCCCTTCTCAAACTTGGGCCTTATGCGAAGGTATACACACACCGCAGACCTCCCTGTAATAGGTAGAGTCAGAGGTTTCATCATCTAAACTTCATGCGATACGTACTTTTCCATGTACACACGCTTGTTGGGGTAGACCGGCGTCTGCGCATCTCCCGTTGTCCCGATCCATATTTCCAAGGTCAAACTTCAGCTCTTTGGATTCCTTGAATATCTTTACTCCCACCTGTAAGTACTGAGTGGTGAAGGAGAATGGAAGTTTACACCATGGGATCATGTTTTCATCAACCAACCTAAATCTGCCAATGCAGAAGTGTTGGTATATTGTGAATTCATCTTCTCCCTCTGGGAGCACTGGCGGTTGTTCTGGGATCCTCCACTCTACCCCAAATGCATTCCTCAAGCACGTATACCACTTCTCAAGATGCGCCTTGTGAATAGCTGTCATGCTATCACAAGTGTATTTTTCAAATCTCTTTGTGGGCGAGGGGTCTTCCTCTGGGTACTCCCAAACGAACTTATCTTCCGCATTTGGCACTTTGATCTCTGAAAACACAATAGTTAAGAGGACATTGCTGAAAAGTATCTTGTCACCTTCCTGCGCGTTGCTGATGATCTCATTCGTGATGTATGTGGACAAGTTGTAGATGACATCTTTTAGGATCCTTCTACAAACATTGAGCCATGACTTGTTCACTTGTGTCCACCTTTTTTGGTCATTAAATTTGGTTACCAGGCACACGGCCATTCTCATCACCGGGTCTTGGATATCTACAATATCAAAGTACCTTGACCCCTTCTTGTATGCATATGCGGTGATGGTTTCTTTGATGGCTTATTTTTCACATAGGTCATCCTCTATACTTTCTCCTTCATAGATGAGACCTATGAATTTTGAAATCAGCTGAGGAGTTATTCGCATCTTGCGCCCACGAAGTGAAAGTGGTATTCATTTACACACAACATCAACAACTGATAAAGGCGCTCAGGCTTCCCAAAGTAGGGAAACTCATAAATTTTCAAAAATCCCACCTTCTACAACTTTACTTTTACTTCATCACTATAAATGGGTAACCCTTTTAGTGTCCTCTTATTTGTTGGGCACACTAACTCTAGCGCCATTTCTTTTTCAGTCACATTTGTGCGATGGTTATAATCACTTACTGTCATGTTTCTTAAATGGGAATCCCACTCCTTTCCAAGTAAAACCCCATCTGGGTACTACATTTCTGCATACCATTCTTCATTGGTACTTGTGGTAGTTTCTTGTTGTTTTTGTTAGGAAATAATTATATTAGTGCTCCATTATTAATCATTATTATTTGTTAGGTCTGTTATTATATTTGTTTATATGTGAAGTTGTTAATAAACAACTCACGTGAATAGGAGTTTGGTGAGAGAATTAAGGAGTGTTGTTATATCAGATTCCTATTTTATAGGAATGACTTATTCCTATATATTTGTAAGAGTTCTCGTTTGAATAATTGAGTGAAGAATATTATTCTGTGATATAATATATTGAAGTTCTATAACTGTGTATTCATTGTATAATCTGGTTGTGTGCTTACATTTGGTACCAGAGCGACGTTAAATCTGTGGAAATCAAAAATATGGATTGATTTTGGTCATGTCGTGGATCTGGATTCAAATATCAGCCACATTACCTCAAGTTTGCATCGTTCATGAGCTCTCTGTGTCATTGCATCTGAGAACGGAATAAATCTGTGGCACGGTGACAGTGGCATGGTTGATGCCAGAAGGGTCTGAAATTCTTAATCGTGGCAGAGGCTTGTTGATATCGACCATGCACTATGAACGTCTGACCATATCATTTTAACAGTCTGTACGACAGTCACTATCATCTATCAGCCTGTCATTGAGAAATAAGGTTTGACTGCTCCAAATCACGTTATGTAGCATATGGTACAGGTCTGCCTTGCACAATTGATGATTCATCGGTGTTTGAGAAAGTTAAGGAGGCAACGTATCTCCTACATGTGAAGGTGCATTCTGCCAGTTTTGACAGTCGATCCACTTGTCTTGCCTCTCACGCACTTATTGATAATGAAGCCCGATAACTGCTGTTAGGCGTTATCCAACCTATACAAAACTTTGATTGGTCGATATCTTCTGGTGTTTGGACATCACAATTAGAAGTTTGCATTTCTTAATACTTGTGCGCTCATGTCAGATCAACATCGGTGGCTTTGATGCAGTTCCTGTAGATTCTTGTTTTGACAGAAACTTCTAAATTCAGTTGATTTAGCACGTTTGGCTCTTGATCCATGCAAATCCGAGCTCCTGCCGACTTCTATGCACCATTTTTTTCTCCAAGTTTGAAACGTGTCTCCATATTTCCATGCGCAGATATGCCACGTATGTTGTTGCTGTCAAATTACCTTCAGATTCATTACATAGTCCGTGTAATTTGATTTTATTTGTCCATATGTAATTTGTCTTTTATTTCATTGTCTCTCTATGTTTGTAAAGTGTCATAACTGAATACTTTAGGTTATTTGATAATGTGTCATGTATGTCCATCAAGATTTGGTATAATATTATAATATTATAATATGTACCATAGTTATAATATTATTTTTTGTGTGTCACTCAATGTTTGTTTTGAGTCGAGTCTATGAGTGTCTACTCAGTCAAGTCAAAATTAATATATTTTTCATCATTGTATCGTCAAAATATGTTTAGGTGATTTTAGGATTTTTTTATCGAAAGTAATCAAAAGAATCAAAGTTGTTATCATTTTTTCAAGTTATTATTGTCTTGTCAAACGTCAAAAGTGTTGTTAGAAGTTTTTATTTTTTTCTCCATCTCACAATGGAAGTCCCTCTAGAAAAATTCAATGGGCTCAATTTTCATACTTGGAAAGTGAAGATCCAGATGCAGCTGATGAATAAAAATCTCTGGCGGATAGTCGATGGAAAAGAACCTAAACCTACAGATCTGACCAAATTGGCAGAATGGGAAACGAGAGATGATAAAGCCAAAGCCATTATTGGTCTTGCTCTCTCAGATACTGAGCTACACTATGTTGATCTCGAGAAATCATCTCATGAAATGTGGGAAAACTTGAACAAAACCTTTGGTGCTAAAGCAGTGAACGCAAAATTTTCTCTCAAATTGCAGTTGTTCAAGTTAAAAATGGGTGAAGGAACTACAATGTCCAGTCATATTAATGATTTACGGTCTCTTCTCCGACAGCTAGCAGAAGTAAAAGCTCCTGTAGATGATGAAGATGCAAAAGCTATTCTGTTAAATAGTTTGCCTCCCAAATACAGTAATATTGTCTTCACACTTGGTCAGATGCCTTCCAACTCATTGGAAGATATGATATCAGCTCTTCTAGCTGAGGAAAAAAGGACTAAAGAAGATGTAGAAGAAGAAACTGCATTGTACCTAAAAAAGAAGTACAAGAATTTCTCCAAAAATAAGGAGGAAATTGAATGTTTTTACTGCAAGAGAAAGGGGCATAAAACTCCATTTTGTAAAAAATGAGCTCGTGATCTTCTAAATGGAACAATCAAAATGGAAGAAGCAAATATGGGCATAGACGATGAATCTGATTATGAGGAAGAACAAGTAAATGAAGACAGTGGCTCTGAAGACTTCTTGTTCTGAGCATGAAACTGGAGGATGGAGGAAAATGGAGGTTGGAGGTCATTCAGCGACCTCTCGTCAGTTGCCAACGACGGGGCCGCATATCAGCTTTGGTGACATGTGTGTGTGCAGTTTGATTTTAGTGCTTCCAGTGTGGTGTGCCTCAGTTTGCAGTGATCCTATTTTCAATAAGTGGAAATTTCACATTGCGGGGGGGAACATGATCCAATGTTCCATTTCCATTATGTCAACTTTCGCTATGTATGTATGAGCAACTGATTTCAGTAGGATTTCCTATGTTATTCCCTGCAGTGAGATAGTGATGAGAGTTGTTGATACTACTGCATCATCATGATATTGTGGTTGTTAGTTATCCAGAAAAACTATCCAGAGGTTGTTGGTATTGTCCTCAAAAACCATCTGTTGTGTGGTTGTTGGTTAACCACTTGGAAAACCATCCAGAGGTTGTTGGTATTGTCCTTGAAACCATCCAGATCATGAGCATGCTACGTAGTGGCACGTTGCAGTACAAAGGCAGGTTTTTCCCATGTTCGCACTAAGGGGGGGAATGTTAGGAAATAATTATATTAGTGCTCCATTATTAATCATTATTATTTGTTAGGTCTGTTATTATATTTGTTTATATGTGAAGTTGTTAATAAACAACTCACGTGAATAGAAGTTTGGTGAGAGAATTAAGGAGTGTTGTTATATCAGATTCCTATTTTATAGGAATGACTTATTCCTATATATTTGTAAGAGTTCTCGTTTGAATAATTGAGTGAAGAATATTATTCTGTGATATAATATATTGAAGTTCTATAAGCGTGTATTCATTGTATAATCAGTTTGTGTGCTTACGGTTTTCCCATGCCCTTACCTTTTCCCTTCTTAGGTGTTACAACTAGTTTCTTGGGTGCCATTCTGTAGGTTATCTTTGCACTTCAACTTCTCTTGCTCTGCTTCTCTACCCATTCCAAGCTTAGATCTCAAACTCATGAAGAAAATCCTTTTTAACCCATGACCTCATTGCAAACCCTCATTGGAATATCCCTTTCACAAGCGCTTCTCCATAACTCTCTCTATGCCCGTGAACTACTTCCCTCCTAGTTTGCAAATCCAAACTAGTCACTCACGGTTAAATTTTTCCAATTTTTCTTCACACGGATCAACTCTAGAAACCCTAGTTTGCAAAAGCTCTTCCTTCTTCATATTTGCAATGTAAATAATGAAATGTCCAACCTTCTATTTATAGTTTTTCCCACTTTTTAACATTAAATGATACCTCACCTACCACCGTACTTTAACACTTAATGTGGATTTTTCAACAAAACCCAATTTTAGATCCTTAACTCACGCGCCCAACCTTGAGTGGAAAATCCGCCAACCTTCTGGCACACAACCAATCCATCTTGAACAGAGAATCTTGTGTGCACGTCACCAATGCTGAAGGTACTTCCATCATGATATTTTCTTTCACCTACCTCGTGTTGCTTTTGCACTTTTTCCTCTCTTGTACATTGATCCACAATATAGCCTTACCCTGACACCAACCATCCTTTTTCACCTTTCCTTCCATGCACTTCCTTTCCCAGGGCCATCCAACTAGGTGTTCCAATGCAATCCTTCATGGTGCTTCACACTTTGTAATTTCTTACATTATTCCACCCCACACTAAAATGATGCAAGGTCCTCTACACATTCACAACCTTCAAAAAATTAATGAGATTACTGGTGCCCTAGGTGCAACACAAAAAAAAGAAATGAGAAAGGGAAACACAAGAAAATAAAATTGCATTAAAGGAAATCCTAAACTAACTGGTAATATTGTCTTATTACAAACACCAAGAAGACTTATTTATAGTAAGGCTTCAACCTACTCCCATTGAAGTGTTATGGAAATCTCGTCACATTCGGTGCTTATGTAAGCGGCACATGCATGAATCAAGGATGTACGATATGATTTAGGGACCCAACCAATGGAATTTTAAACTTCCCAAGATGATGTAGAAACTTGAAATCATATAGTAGCACCATCTACCCAAACCTTGAACTTTTTGTTCTTAATGTGACAATCATGTCATGCCTTTTTTATTTATTTTTCGGTTGTCCTGGATCCACCGGCTCTTGATGTACAATCCTTTGTAGGTGCTACCTCTTCCCACCTTGTCAAATAATTAGTGTAAGTAAGGATATACCACGAACCATTCCTTCGTGTCACTCGCGAGATTGGTCTGACAAATTTGATAGCCCACTTATCAAATGGTTCTGTGCTGGCTATTGGTCGTAAGGGAATTTCATCCCTTTTTCTAGGTTTTCCAAGGTGCTGGAAATGGCCATAGGCCTTGAAAAACTCAATGCAATCTTGATAATTGGTCTCCCACGAAATCCCTGCAAGCAGAATCTTCCACGCGGTTTCATTTCCCGCATAGTGTCCTCCTACAATCCCACCATGTGCCTCTTCCGTAGTTGTAATGCACTCATGTTCTAGTACGCATCGGCACAGAACCTCATCATGATCAATTTTGTATATATCTCTACTAATTAGTATGTATGGCGTGACGCGTATGGCCAACTTCTTCTTCTCCAAGGCCTTCATTCTCTCTGGCGCTACACCTGTTTTAAGGAATACCGCAATGTCCTCCAAATTTGAGGGTGCACGTCGTAACCTAAATAGTTGTGCATCTAGCATAGTCTCTTCAATGCTCTACATGTCCTCTCCTGAATCAATCCTAGACAAATGATCAGGTCCAAAATTACTTTTACCTAGTTTGAAAACTACCGTGAACTCAAATTCTTGGAACAATAGTACCCACCGACATATGCACCCTTATAGAATGGGATTTTTCACTAAGTATTTCAATGCCATATGGTCAGTGTGAAATATAAATAGATTTTCTAGTAGATACTATCTCGAGCCCATGAAGTGTGTACAACGTTGACAATGCCTTGTGCTCGGTCGTAGTATAATTCTACTTTTCTCGGTGTCAAATTCCTTCTTGTAAAACACAAAGGATGATCAAAAATCCCTTCACTAGGCTATGCAAGTACTGCTCTCCAATGGTGGTTCCTAAGGCATCCACATGAACATGGAAAGGCTTATCCCAAGAAGGGAAATGTAGGATGGGCACGGTGACAAGCCTATCCTTCAAAGTGTTGAATGCTTTGTTGCACCTCTCCCCATTGAAAGACACTTTTATGTTTAAGAAACTCTTCTAAAAGTGTGGAGATCTTGGCATATCCCTTGATGAACTTCCTGTAGTACCTCGTATGCCCAAGAAATCTACGCACCGTGCTTTGACTAGTAGGCTCCCTCAATCCCACAATTAATGCAACTTTTGCAGGATCTACTAGTAGGTCATCCTTACGTATGATGTGCCCCAATAATGTTCCAAATGGGGTAGAAAAGACACATTTCTTAATGTTGAGGGATATCCTCAAATTTTGACACCTTTCAAACATCAGCCTTAAGTTGTCACAATGGTCCTTCATTAACCCATATACTGTCTAATCATCCAAGTAGACTTGAAGAAATTTATGGATGAAGTCTCAAAAAGATTATACCACAATGTGTGAGAACACATCAGGTGCATTCTTCAACCCAAAAGGCATGACTATATAGGAAAAAATTCCCCACTTAGTTGAAAAATTCATCTTCCTCTAGTCCTCCTTTGCGATCTTTACCTGGTGATAGCCCGAGAATCCATCTATGAAAGATTAGACCTCACGCCCTGTCACTCCCTTAAGATTTCTTTTAAATGGGGTTAGGAAAGGATCAATGATGCTAATTACCATTGGACTCATCCACTCGACTCTTCAACAACTTTAATAATGCCCGACACTATCATCTTATCTATTTCTTCCTTTACCTTCACATGTAGGTTAGGATTCGTTGGGTATGGTCTCTTTCACAGATGGGTGAGTACCCTCCGTAAACTTAATTCTCATTTCCCCTAAGGAATGATGAACTTCTTTGAGTTCATGATACCCATGTAGGAATAAATCCTCAAACTCATGTAAAAGATCAATGATCTTGGAGACTTCCTTCTCCGACCAATAGTCTCCGATGATAGCCTCTTTAGGCTCTTCTTCTGAGCCGATGTTAACCTTATTTGTCTTTAAAGGTTCATGATAGGTACATGCCCATTCATTAGCACTATCTATGACTTCACGCATCCCTACATAATGGTTAACATCCAAGTTTTCTACCTCTTCCCCATCAATAACATACACCATCTTCCCTTTTTATTTTTCCATACATGCACGCTCAAGTTGTATCTCTTTTGTTTCTTCTTCCTCAAAGTGCACCTCCAAGCCAGGTTCACCTAGCAAGTCCAGTAGCCTATCTTCTACCATTCCACTATCCCTAATGATAAGGTGCTTGACAACCTACAATTCCTTATCCACCAAGGGTTTTGTACTCGATACTCAAATGTTTGAATGAGATCAACCACTAACTCTTGCCAATTCCTTGTCTAGTGGCATGTCTTAGCGTGAATGTACCATGCGCATGCACAACCTTGCAATGTAGAATATAGTTTGTGTACCCATAGGGATGGTGGTAAAGCCTCCACACCTTCTCTCCGAACCTCTCACAATCTTGGATATGGAAAGAGGTGGGTTCCTTACCATGATAATATTTGATGGCGGTGGGCACGTTGCTTCTAGAGAACTAGACAGAGAGGGAAATTCTCACCTCATGCCATTACAAGAGGTTCTCATGATGTGTAGCCCACCACCATGCCATTGTGTCGAGCAGGACATAACTTAACATCCCTCTTTGTTCATTCTCCTTCTTCCACTGAGCTTCCATCTCCTATAATAAGATCTCAGGGAAGGATTCTCTTGAATAATTAGGTAGCTTCTTTCCTCTTAGGCACCAGACTGTATGCACCTTTGTCACCTTTGTCACCAATCCTCTCAGATGTTGTTCGATCAACTCATAGGTCCCATATGCCCAATTACTGCACACTATACTATTGGTGTCACTTAGGGACTAAGCATCCTCAAACTGGATAACTCCCTCTCGTGGGATGAATTATCTCTAGATCCCACGATTGAGCACACATATATTCTATCCAAGACCTCTTCTCCTAGGGGTTCAATATAGGGTTTTTATTTTCCATCAGCCCGGAGGTATGATGACCCATTCCTTCTCATTTTTAAAGCTTATGTATCCCTCATTGAACCGAAGATACGCATTCTTCTTATAGCACCATGGGTGACCAAGTAATTTTGGGAAATTATGCGCCTCGGCCGAGTGCCAAGACTTCAAAGTCCCCAAGTAAACTTAGTCCCCGAATGGTGATAGTTGCATCCTTTAAGACATAGACGAGCATTGCATTCATTTTGCTCACCATATAAAACACATTTGAAGATGGCTGTAATGTAGGTCTTCCCATCTGATGCCATGCAACCAAGGTGAGAACATTGACCTCCATGCCTATGTCAATGAGGATATTACTAAGGAGACATCCATCCATGATTGCATTTAATGTGATCTCCTTATCATAGTTAAGGGGGAAGGTTTTCCTGCAAGACTTGCCTCTTGCACTCTTCTTCGGCACATGGTACCTTCTCTCTCAACCATGCTCCTAGCAAGGGAATAATATTCTCTTGCCTTATCATTTTACATACTTCCTTGACCTCATCTAGGTCATCCTTTGGTACCTCAACCCTCCTTCTTTGCTCCTCCCTCCTAGACTGCTCCATTAGACACTATATTTCTCCTTTTAAACTTTGAATGACTTCCATGGTTTCTTGATATACCTCCTTTGATACGTAGGGTCCTGGGTACTAATTCATTGAACTGAGCATGATAAGCACTAAGAATTAAAATGATGTTCTTTCAACTAACTATTTCATTAAACCAACTCTGCTTTTATGAAACAGTGAGGTCAAGTAGACAAATAAATCATAATTAGTATCAACCATAAAAGAAGAAAAATTAATCAATATGATTAAAAATTAAGGAAAGATCGTGATGTAATCAACAATTGATAGCATGATATCAGATAAATAATGTTCCAACCAAAACACTTATCTATATCAAATAAAAGTACCTTATAATTATTTCCTTCACAATTCCTCAGAATTTGAAATACAAAATTAACTTCACTATTTAACCCAAAATAGAGTTACTTTCAGAAGTAGGAATCTTCTAGCTCAGCTTACAGAGTTTCATAAAAAGAAAACTACAGCCAAGTTCATTCCTACTTCATAAAGGTTTTAGGATGAATCATCTAACAACATAATTAAACAAGAGTTTCACATTTCAGATGTGACATCCTAAATCCAAATCCAAGACATAGCCTAAGTTCTCAAGTTAGGCCAAACATTAACATGAGGTAAGTATACACTCAATGCACAACATCTCTCATTAATCTACTACCACAATATTAAAATCCTTTAATACAAATCAAGTGAATAAGAAAGTAGTAATGATGACTACACAAAGGCATTAAGAAAGTAATGCAACTGAACCAATTAAATCTAAGACAATATTTACCCAAAAGAAGAAGAACGACTATGATAAAATAGTTTAGAACTTCCTTTACAATTCTGATAACTTGAATCCCCATTCACAACTAAGAAAAGAGAATACAACACAAATATCTTACAGTTTCCAAAGGAGACAGTGATGACTCATTACCTCAGGGAATAAAGAGAAAGGGTCAATTGACATGGTTAGAGAAGGATTCCAACATTCCTTTACAAGAAAGGTTGGTCATAAAAATATTGGTACAGACCCAACCATAATATCCTTAGACTCTTTTAAATGTAAAACCATGCACCAAAAATTGTTAAACTGAATCATACGACTGTAAATGCAAGTCGAGTTTCAAAATGAGGTTCACCCAAACATGAAGCAAAGGCAGTAGTAGTATTATTATTCTCATCAAGAAAGAGATGTAATAATCAAAATTACTAACAACTTGTAGGAAATTAACAACCTTCATCATTCATTCAAAAACGTCAAAGTTTCATTCAAAGGAACCAAAGACTATCCATCATGATTCGATTACAAAGAAGGTGCATTCCAAGATCGACATGACTAGCTACAGCGCACAAGCTATCAACAGAGATGAAAAAGAGTACTTTTCATTACATTACTAGGGACAATTCAACTACACACCTCTACCAATCGACAAGGTAAATTATCCCTTCCAATCTTACCCAGAGAACAAGAAATGGAAGAGTCTAGAAAACCCCTTATTCAGAATCAATTTAGTTAGTTCTAAATCAAGAAACAACAACCACAAGTCCAAATAACATCCTTAAAGTTTCATGATATCCCAATCAAGAAGGATTTAACAAGTTCACTCAAGAAAGATACTCAAGGGATTAACCTAGTTAGGGACAAATATACAAACCAACAACATCTACTTCAATAGGGAAGTAGACAAGCATGAACAACATATAGAAAGCTCAAACAGAGCTACAAGAATAACCCTAGTATCAACTCAGACAAAGCCAACTCTCACAATGTCCCCAACCAACAGGACCTCATCTATTTATCCTTTAGTTCAGTACTCAAGAACTTAGAGAAAGACACAGTAAATATAAGATCAGAAGAAAATACTTCACACACAAGTATTCCCAACAAGATAACATCAAAATCCAAGGGTCCAAGAAACAACTATCTCATAGTTTCCATAAAAGAACTTAATTTGAGTGACTCAGTTTTTAATTAAAAAGTTTATAGGAATAATAAAACATTCACTCTTGTTTCCATACAAGATGAATCCACAAAAATAGAGATTCCAAACACCCAATATCTTCCCAGCTCCCATCGAATACCGAATCCAAAGAACTGATAGATTATACAGTAAGTTCAAGAAGAAGGCACACATTTACTATTTCTCTATACAAATTCGAGTTCACACAACTCTGAATCCAAGCATGCATAATCATACAGTTCCAACAGGAGTAACAAAACTTCAACTAAACAAAGAAGCGACAATGAAGGGTATTCATTTACCTTCAACAACCCAAACTACAACTTAGTTCGAAACTTGAAGCCACATTTCATTTCCATAAACCCCTTTTCAAACAAACAAGAAATATTCACACATGCACTTCATTACTCAAATCACCACAAGATTTAAGGTGGGATTCAACATCAAATAAATAGGAAAACAACCCATCTCCAACCTTATCAAGCAAAGATTCCTCAAAAGAAAAACAAAGATTTATCAAGCAAGAAAGCATGGTAATCATAACAAAATAAAAGACCCATATATTTCACGAGAGAAAATTTGTTTTAATGAAGACACTTAGAGAAAAGCAGAGCAACTTAATGGATAGAGCCTATCATGCCTGATAGTGCTTCTATCAATTCGAAGAATATTTCCATCCAAGCCTTCATAACTCCTTCTCCAAATGAAATCAACAACCAAAAAATTCCTTCTCAAATGCCTCATATACTTCCATTGGATTGAAAATAGTCCAAGGGAGTTAAAAATAATAACAAACTAAAAATAGAACTGCTGGTTTGAAGAACCAAATAGCTCCATGCAAAGAAAAAATCAAAATGCATGAAAGACCAAACAACTCCCAACAAATCCACTCACATGGTTTCCAAGGTGGTTTTCTCGCCAAAACTGATGACCATAAATGTCATTAATTTCTAATCTCTTGCCTATATCTCCATGCCACCACCATCTAAAGTTGGTGAGTCCAAATTCAAAGAGAACATGCATTACTTAACTTTAGTGATGGTGCCAACTAGGATTCCCTCTAGTTTCCATGCCTCTGTCAAATTGACAATTACCACAATGTTTTAAATTCAAAATCAAATCAAATAAATGACTTAGAAACTGTTGCCACCATCTCATACTTGTCATGCGACCCCTTAGGTCCCTTTCCATCCTTGCATTAGTTTAGGATAGATATCATTAGCTTAGGATCCGACCTTAGGTTAGTTTAGAAAGTATTTACCTTAGGTTTTTAAAAATTACCTTAGGTAAATTTGCCATCTTAGGATAGACCATACTCCATACCAATTTAGCATTAGGTAATAGGTTAGAAATAAACTTATAGTTACCTTAGGTTATTTCCAAATCCCCACTTTGTAAAAATACAACTTAGGTTAGGATGTAACAAGATTAGTGTAAACATAGACATAAGGAAGGTCTAGTTTACCTTAGGTTATAATCCTGTTAGGATAGATCTTAAAGATCTAGGACTTAGGTTATTACCCTCAATAGTCTTGAAGTAGACTTCCATCCTCTTTACGTCATTCAACGTCCTAGAGAAATTAACAAGAAGGTCTGAGCACACTACTTACAAGAGAATGCAAAGTAAGAACTTCCAATAAGATAAATGAAACTATATAAATATAAGAGTTTAGTCCTTTGTTTCCTTCAACCTCGAATGTCAGTTTACTGCGGACATATCGGGTAAGAATTAAAACATACCTTAGATCAATGAAATTGATCAAGGTTTCATTATTAGAAAGAGATAATTTGCAAAAATCATTACCTATTTACAACCTTTCTTATCTCAACAGAATGGATTCCTTGCAAGCAACAACATTTCAGAAAAATGAATCCAAGAACATAAATAAATTATCCATGGAAAGCATGATTTCTAACAATCAAAAGAATACACCTTCTTAGGAAAAATCACATGTCAATGCTTGCAATGCAAAAGAGGAAAAGTTAATAGTTTTCCACAAAGTGTTACAAAAGGAACAGTCACACATGCAACATTCATCTCCCTGTAGTCTACGCATATCCTAATTTGTTCATCTTTCTTGATACTGATCACCATTGGACTAACCCATTCTGACTCATCAAGGGGCTTGATAATTCCAGACTTCAACATTTTTTCAATCTCTTCTTTGACCTTTTCACACAAGTTGGGGTTCATCTTGTAGGGTCTCTTTCTAACTGGGTGCACACCCTCTTTAAGATTTATCTTCATCTCCCCTAATGATTCATGCATGCCTTTAAGTTCATGGTACCCCTAAGGAATAAGTCCTGATAATCCCTTAGTAACTCTATGATTTTTTCCACTTCAGATTTTGACCAATAGTCTCCAATTATGGCTTCCTTAGGCTCAACATCTAACCCAATATTCACTTTCTTTGTCTTCATAGGTTCATGATAGGTGCGTGTGGTTGTATCTACACTGTCCAACACCTCACGCCTACCTATTGAATGGTTTACATCTAAATTTTCTACTTCTTCATCATCCACTAAGTAGACCATTTTTAATTTTTCTTTCTCAAGGAAAGAACATTGAAGTAGTGTGGCATCGGCCTCTATTTTTCACCAAGACATGCTCCTAAGTTTTCTTCATCCAATAACTCTGAAGGAGTTCTTTAGCCTTGGCACTATCTCCCATAGTTAAGCGCTTTATGACTCTTAATGCTTCTTTCACTAGAGGTTTAGTAGAGAATAATTCAAATGTCTAGGCCATTCTTGTAATTAAATCCTACCAATTTCCAATCTCTCTATGGAGTTATACATATACATACCAAGCACACACACATCCTTGTAAAGTGGAATAAAACTTGTGCACCCATAACAAAGGTGGTAAAGCTTCCTGCCCCTCTACCTAAAGTCTCTCACACTTCTAAACATGGTGGTGAATAGGTTGATGACCATGATAAGTGCAGATTTGAGTAGGTGCATTTCTCTTGAAGAACCTAGTAGCAAGAGCGATCCTAATTTCATTCCATCCTACAAGATTATCCTTGTGGGCCACCCACCAGTGTGTTGTTGTCCCACATAGTGTATATGCTAGCATATTTCTTCTTTCCAATGGGTCTATCCACTATTCCTCCATGGCATGTAGGAATACCATAGGATCTCTTTCTCCGATGTAACAAGGTACGGAGTTGTTACCTATCCTCCTGACATAACATGGTTTGATTCTTCTAGGAAATATTCTCTTTACTTTCTGTCCTACCAAATCATAAGTTCTATGATCCCAATTATCACAAGAAAAACTTGTAGTATCGCTAATGGATCGTGCATCCTCCCTTTGAATTATTCATTCTTTAGTTGGTCCAATCATCTCTGGATCTTAGATGGTGTGTACATAAATCCTATTCGAGATCTTCTTCACTTAAGGGCACAACATAGGGCTCAAATTTTCCATCTGTTAAGGGGATAATAACTCTTTCCTCCCTATTTTCAAAACTGATATAACCCTTTTTGAACTGAATATCAATATTATTTGCATAGAATTAAGGACACCCTAATAGAATTGGAAAGCTATTTGACTCGCATGACCGCTAAAACCTCAAAGTCTCTAGTGAGCTTGGCTCGTTGTATGTTAATGGATGCATCTTTCAAAACTCCAATGGGAGTGGCCTTAGTCCGATTAGCCATGAACAATACATTAGATGATGGCTGAAATGAGGGTCTTCCCATTTGTACCCATGCATCTAAGGTAAGAAAATTTACTACCGCACTGTATGAATTAGTATTTATCTTAATAGCCACCCATCCATAACAACATTAAAAGTGATTTCCTTGTCATAATATAGGATATGAGGGGAACATTCACATGCATGATCTTCCATCTAGTCTCAATACGTGTGCACGTGAGTGTTTCCCTTTAAGCAATTCCCTAACAATGTAATGATATTTTCCTAGTGTAACATTTTGTATAGTTTTCTCAAGTCATCTATATCAGGTTGGACCATCTCGGTTCTTTATTTTGCTCCATATTTCGTGATTTCTCTTTTAAGTCTTGTATCTCACCTTGAAGATTCTGAGAAATTCCATGGTTTCTGATAAACCTCCTTCGATAGGCATGATCTGGGTGCTTGTGCATGTAGAACCTCCTCCTTAGTGATGGTAGGCTTCTTCTACAATGTTTCTCTGGTGCGTGCCACCTCAGCGTGGGTTGTGATCTTCACTTACAACACCTCATAATCTACTTCCAACTTAGGCATCCACTAATTTTCCACAGCGTGTTGTATCCTAACCATCCCTGCACCTTTGTTTTCTTGTTTATGTTGCTTACTAAGATGCTCATACAAGTCTAGAAACTCCTCATAGCTATGGTTCTTTCCATAAAAATAACATGTAATATTTTGAGGACATTCACACTTGTAGTGGTCAAGAGATCCACATGTATAACATGTTCCATAAGGGAACTCACTTCTTCCACCACCGTGGTATCCTCAACCTCGCCCCAACTTCCTTCAAAATGTCCTTCATTCTGATCATAGTGCACCTAATCTTGATCCCGGTCCTGATGCTCATTATTTCCCTTAGATTTATCTGAAACTCTTGTCTGTCGTACACCAATATTCATAGCATCATGGATCGACAAGTCAATCGGCAATCTTCTCGTGTCATGAGTTGTGGATCGTAGATTTTACGTAGCTTGAAACATTATTTCTTATCGTGTGTTGTAATAATTGGCGTGCAGTGGCTAGCATCATGGTTTAAATGGAATATCTCACAATCCAACAATAATGATCGCACTAATCTGTGAGGAAAACTATCCTATGTATGACCTTCTACTTCACAATCTATGCACTAAATCCTGTGCGCGTCTTATGTGTTGAATTTGATGATAATTTATGCAACTGTTTTTCCATAGCTACGATTTTTCCTTCTAAAAATGTGCTCACCCTAGTGTCTATGCTTCTAACTACCTCAGTGCGTAAGGTTTCTTCAAGTGCTTCACCCAGATGAGTGTATGTCTTATGTGATAAGAAAACTTAGATAACAATGCTTTAAAATGTGCATCATACTCTCTGACACTTTTAGTAGTGCCTTGCTTAATATCCTTGAGTGCACCTATACTCTTATGCTCAAACTCAAAGATGTGAAAATCTTTAAGGAATGCATATTTTAAAGCTGTATAGTCTACACAAGTCTGATTAGGGTTAAACTTTATGTACCAGCTATGTGCGTACCCTTGTAACATAGTAGCAAATTGTCTTGCCCTATGCTTAGAAGACGTGATTCCTTTTGCATGCCACAATATTTCACACATATGTACACGTTTAACAACATCTTCTATGACCCTATACTCTAAAATAAGAAGAGACATATCCATGTAAATATTCTAGGGTTGGTGCAGACCTTTCCCACCTGATCCAGAACCTCTTGTGTCTCCTCTACCTCCAGAACCACCAAATCCTCCAGAACTAGATCTACCTATGCCTCCCGATCCTAAACCCGTAGCTCAGGTTGAACCAAAAGATGTACCTCCTGTGTCCCAATAGTAGAACCAAACTAAACCCCGACATGTCTGTGAAGCATTACCACTCCCGAGAAGATAGTCAAAAATTGGCATGCCTGTATTCTACACTGATGATACACCTAAAAAGGTACTCCCATATAACAAAAAAAAAAATTGTGCTTCCATCATTGTGCCTCTTATAAGACTTGCTCCTACTATCCCATTGCTTGAATTAGCTTGATGACTATTTGTTGTACTAGATGCTAGAAAACCAAATGCAAGGGAAAGGTTCCAGGTGGATTCAAATGTTCACCCACGACCTAGGTCATCTCTATTGGCCCGCTTCTATGTGAGTATGAGGAGGGTTCCCCTATCATGTTTTCCTTAATGGGGAGTTTCGAGGCTTAGGCTCCATGTCTTTGACATGAAATTCCACTCCTTCCCGAGCTATCTTTCTCCACAACACCAGCTTGCTCTGCAACCTCTCATTGCTTCTCTACCCCTCTCACGCACCTCATTACACTTAAGTCTCCTTTCTCTCTCTCGCCTTTCTCGCCACTAGGTCTTCCATCCTTCACCAAACCAACTCCTTCCCCACGCATGATGACATTTAGTTAGCCATCAGTTTACTCTCCAAATTCAAAGTTACCATTAGTATCTTAATCACCAATGGAATTCCTTGCAAGTAAGTTCCCCTTCGATAACGTAAAAACAAGAATTCAGCTACCTTTGGGCATGAATAAGTGGAAATTGAGTACTCTAAGATATAACTGTTCAAAACACCATGGAACCATGTATCCATAGCTCAATTCCAAATCAGATCAACATCATAAAGGGCCTGAAATTATTCCTACATCTAGACAAGTGCGTGATACCTCCAATTCCACTTAGATGCATAAGCAATCAGCCACTCGCATAATTCTCTTTGGAGAGATAGTGAAAAAGTTCGATATAAACTATCATATAGATTCTGTTCCACCCACATGCATGTGTTAAACTCAGATCCAATGTTGAACCACCATGTGTATTCTTCTTCCATATCGTGTATCCACTCCTCAACACTTGCTAAGGTCAACTGGTATGTCTTCATTGTGAACCATCCTGAAGACAACTGAAAAAGAGGTCCCAACAATGAAACCAATGATGCAGCCTAGAATTCACCAATACAAGCCCAGGCACGCGGCACATCACTTAGCCTAGACTGAGTGCTCACCCAAAGCATGTAAAGGTACCAATCCCTATTTAGGGTTGTTGTTTCAGGATGTTAGCATGATGAAGACTTAAATCATTCAGATCTATGGCTAATATATCTTTCTACAATGCATATTCAGATCTAGGTCTAGAAAATAACAAACTTAAAAGATACTATAATGGGATCAAGCATGAAATACTGAATATAACCATGATAACACCTTGTTTCAGTCCATAATCTCCATTATATTAATTGTAGTAAATACACAGAAGCTTCCTTACAATAACGGTAGTATACGCTCATGCGTGTAATAGATCTGGCAGCATAATCTCACTATAACCTAGTTCTCACATGTATATGCTCTCCTCCCTACTACATAGTTCAATACATATTCATATGGGTGGGGAATTTCCCTTCACTTCTTATCTAATCCCAAAATAGGTTGTATGCTATTATTAGCCACGTGTTGTTACAAAAATAGCCACAAATGCAAGTGTGCTAAAAATAGACTACTTTTAGTTAACTAATAGTAGTAGATCTATTCCCGACTGTGTCCATGTAAATCACTTTGTAGCTGATCCTCCAAAAATAGCCAATGCGTGTCATGCAAGTCTTTGACCGGTTTGTGTTCTCCGCACACTATCTCTAAAAATAGATCTTCACCTTGAAAATGGATAATTCTGAACTGTTTTGTTATGTGTGTGATCCTCTCCAATAATCTCATGCCTTTGAATGCACTCTACTTTCCCATACGAACCTTCTATATTTTCTTTGCTAAGTTCCGAGATCCACTAATCAACTTGAGCGCAAGGGGATCACTACCCCGGATTGGAAGGCAAGTCGGTTTGCAACAATGTTACAAGGGCACGCACAAAGTTGGTACCGAAAGTATGACCCCCACTAGATAGTAGTAGATTATACCAAGTTGTGTATTTCCTTCTTAGTGGAACTCCATATTCTTGAGTTTAAACAGAAGAGCATTAGTGTGCTAAAGAAGATTCAACAAGGTATGGAAGAGAGTGTGTGAGAGTATGATGTGCATTTTAAAACTCTCTTATCAAAGATGTCTTACGATATTCATCCTTCTCAGCATGCCCAATGGTTCATTAGAGGACTAATAACACCCTTCAACACAACGCTTCAAAGATAATAATTTCATAGACCCGAGCAAGGCCTTAGAGTCTCGCCCTAGGAAGTGTGGTTGTGGGAAGTGTAGATATCGGTGTTAGTCATTTTCTTGAAGCTCAAATTGGTGCAATGGAAACATAGCTGGAGAAGCTATCTGAACACTCTACCCATGAGACTCGTAGTGGCCTATGGTGCACGCATTTTGAGGTAGAGGGAATACAAAGGACAATTTTCCTCGAGATATCGACATGCACCATGATGGTAGACTGTGAAATTTTCCACGGAGATCATGATGCAAGTAGGTTTCGTTATTACGGTGCATGATCCTAAGAATGTGTCTTGGTATTGCAAGATTTTCACCTCTACTACTCATGAAACCAAGGATTGTAGATTAATTTACTAGATACATGATTCCATTGATATTAGTGTGTGCCAAACCGGTGTTACAAAAATTCCAAGGATGATGGTTATCATTATGAAGGACACGCAAATGGGGGATCTTGTGGAAGAATATTTTGTGGAGGATTTAGAGGCCATGGAAATCATAGAGGTAGAAGAGGTGAATTCCCTCATGGAACTTGTTATAATTGTGGGTCCACAGAGCATTACAAGTGTGAATTTCTTAAACTGCTACTAGTTCTCATGGTGTGGGAAGAAGCACAAGTATGAGAAGTTCCCGTGAGAGCTATTTGAACATATGAGGAAGCAACAACGGTGGAAAGACAAAGGTGTCGGGATGGTAAGCATTAAGAAATCAGAATTGTAGTGGATGTCAAGGGTGGTACATGAGTCAAAGTTAGAACTTATACTTGTGAAAACATGAGCTAAGGTTGCACGCACCAAGGAAATACTAAAGCAAAGAAGACTGATTATAAGAGAATATGTGGTATATGGGAATTATCTGGACTATACCCATCAGAAGGAAGTCTATCAAGAGACCATGGATGTAATTAGGAGTATTCAAGGGGAAATTCAATGTCTAAATGAGCAATCCACGAGTTAGAGAAAAGAAAAGTGTTGAGGTCCCTCAATTAGATATCGATGATGTCGAGAGGTGTGTAATATGTTGTGCCAATAGAATATCATCCTTATGTTTAGAGAATGTTTTAGGGATAAGAAACCAAGCGGTGGAGTAGAGCACGAGAGGAAGGTTTTACATGTTAACCTTCCTCCACACAACCTTGACTAAGATAAGGAGATTACCTTGAATGTGGTTGTTTATGGATGGCTCCTAAGAAATATTATGATTGACATGGGCATGGAAGTTAATGTTCTCACCTTGGATTCCGGAATCAAATGGGAAGGCCCCCATTATAGCCATCTTCAAATGTGTTTTATATGGATAATAAGACAAAGGTAATGCCCATTGGTGTTTTAAAAATGCTACTATCACTATCCAAGGGGAAAAATTCACTAGAGACTTCGAAATCTTAACACTTGTTGAGGTAGACAACTTTCTAGCATTACTTGGGCACCCCTGGTGCTATAAGAACAATGTTTACTTATGTTTCAACAAGGAGTATATAAGTTTTGAGAACAAAGAGGAACATGTTATCATTCATTTGATAGATGGGAATTCAATGCCCTATATTGATCCTTTAGGAGAAGAATACCTAGACATAATTTATGTGTGCACTATCCAGGGACCCTAAAGTTGTGCAACCAACAAAAGAGGGCATTATTCAGTGGGAATATGCTCAATCTATAAGTGATACAACTAGTGTGGCATGTGAAAATTGGGCACATGGGACATATGAGTTATTCGGAAGGAAGTTAAGAGGATTTTTGATGAGAGTAATAAAGGTGCGCTCAGTCAAGTGCCTAGGAGGAAAGAAGTTGCCAAGTTATTTGGGAGAGCTGACCTTGATGTTTTCCTGCGAGAAATGGAGACCCAGTGGAGATGTGAGATCAAAAGGAGAAGGATGCTTAGCTATACCTTTCTCGGAGACTGCGGCAAAGACATTGGTAAGAGACCCATTGCAATAACCTTTTAGAGTGGTGAGAAGTGAGAATTGTGTTCTCTGTTAGGTTTTTCGGAACAATGCACCTACTATCATATAAGATTATCATGGGAAGGAACCTTCCTCATTTCACATCCAAGCATGTGAGAAGGTTTGGATAGAAGGCAAAAAATCATTGCCACCTTCTTTATGGGTGCATAAGTTGTACTCCACCTTACAAGGTTGTGCGTGTGCATGGTACATTCACTTAGATATGTGCCATTAGATAGGAAACTGGCAAGAGTTGACGATTGACCTCCTTCAAGCTTTCGAATATCGTAGTACTAAGCCATTGGTGGATGAGGCGTTACAGGTTTTTAAGTGCCTAAATATGGGAGATAGTATCATGACAGAGGATAGAATACTAGAATTATTGGGTGAACCTGGATTAGAACTACACATTGATGAGGAATAATCAGAGGAGATACAAATTGGTCATGCATGCATGGAAAAAGAGAAAGGAAAATTGGTCTATGTGATCGATGGTGAAGAAGTGGAAAATTTGGATGCTAACCATACTATGGGTATGCATGAGGTTATGGATAGTGTTGATGAGAAAGCATGTGCTTTCCATGAACCTATGAAAACCAAGAAGGTTAACATTGGTTGAGAGGTAGAACCGAAGGAGGCTACTATTGGATATTATTGAATAGAAAAGAAGGTTTCGAAGATCATCGATCTGTTGAGTTAATTTCAAGATTTATTTCTGCATGGGTACCATGATCTTAAAGGAGTTCACCACTTCTTTTTATAAACGAAGATAAAGTTAAAGGAGGAAGCGTGCTCAATTCGAGAAGAGAAATTATCGAATGAATTTGAATCTACACGTCAAAGTCAAGGAGGGATTGACAAGATGATTGCATTAGGCATTATTGAGGTTGTTAAAGAATCATAATGGATAATTCTAATGGTCATCAACATTAATAAGGATGGGAGGATAAGGATTTGTGTTGATTATAGGGATATGAATGTGGTATGTGTTATTGACCCTTTTCCAATCCCCTTCAATGAGGAGATCCTGGAAAGATTAGTTGGGAGTGAGATCTATTCTTTCACAGATAGATTCTCAGGATATCGTCAGTTAGAATTACAAAGGAGGACCAAGAAAAGACAAATTTTTCCACTAAATGGGGAAGATTTTCTTACACATTCATTCCTTTTAGACTGAAGAACACCCGCTTATGTTTTCACGGATTTCAGTGCAGGAATTTCAAGACTTCATCCATAAGTTTCTTCAAGTCTACCTTGATGATTGGATAGTATATGGATTAGTGAGGGACCATTGTGAAAATTTGAGGCTGATGTTTGAAAGATGTCAGCAATTGAGGATATCCCTCAACATTAATAAATTTGTTTTCACTACTCCATTTGGAACCCTTTTAGGGCATATCATATGTAAGGAAGGCTTTTGGTGGACCCCGCCAAAGTTGTCGTTATTATGGGATTTGGGAAACCTACTAGCCAGAGTGCAATGGGTAGATTCCTTGGGCATACGGGGTATTACTGTAAATTTATTAGGGGGTATGCCAAGATTTTTGCACCATTAGAAAATTTGCTAAAACAAAAAAGTACATTTCACTGGGGAGAATCAAAGTAGATGACGTTTGATACATTAAAGAATAGGCTTATCACTACGCCCATATTACACTTTCCTTCTTGGGATAATCCATTCCATGAACATGTTGATGCTTCAGGGATGGCGATTGGGGTAATCTTAGTACAACCTGGAGAGGGAATTTTTACCACCCCTTATGCTTTGCTAGTAGGAAGCTAACACAAGAAGAACAAAACTATAACAAAACTATACTACTACTAAGCACAAAGAATTGTCAATGATCTAAGCACTGTACAAATTCAAGAAGTATCTATTGGAAACACCCTTTATATTCTTCATGAACCACATGACATTAAATTACTTAGTAAACAAGATCATTTTATAAGGGCACATATGCTAGTGGGTTTGGTTGTTTCAAGAGTTTGAGTTTACGGTTGTTGTGAAACTTGCTAAGAGTAATTTGGGACTTGAAAATTTATCAAGGATTGAATCAAGGAGGACATGTAGAGCATTGATGATACAATTCTAGATAAGAAACTATTTAGATTATGGCATGCATCCTATGACTTGGAAGATATTGTTGTGTTTCTTAAGATGGGTCTAGCCTTTGGAGGGAATGAAGACTTTAGAAAGGAAGCAATTAGCCATATGTGCCTTACCCTACATGTTAATTAGTTGAGACTTATACAAGATAGGCCGCAATGAGGTCTTGCAGACTTTGGTGTGTGTTAGAACATGAACGCTTTGCAATCATGGAGGAAGAACATGGTGGAATTGCGGGAGGACACTATTCAGTGAATGCAACTCGCATGTAAGATCCTTCTAGAAGTTTTTTGGTGGGAAATGGTTTACAAGTATTATATCAAGTATTGTAAGGCATATGAAAAAATATGGAATTCCATTAATACCGATTTCGTAACACAACCATTCGAGAAGTGGGAAATTGAATTTGTAGGCCCTCTTTCCCCAGCTACATGAAGGACATGTTCATGCTATATCATTACATGTAAATATTATCTTACAAGGTGGGAAGAAACGATACCTATAAGGTATTACACATCAACAACAAGTCAAGTTCTTATGGGAATACATAATCAACAGTATGGATGCCCGGTGATCTTAACAAGTGATATGGGTACTCATTTCTTAAATGGGATAGTTATGATCTTGTTAGCATAATTCAAGGTAGCCCACCACAAGACTACCCCTTATCACCCATAAGCTAATGGGACTACTGAGGTGTTCAACAAAGTTTTGAATCACACGTTAACCAAGATTTGTGATGTGAGAAGAAAGGATTGGAATGATAAATTTTCTACTTTGTTATGGTCATACCGGACTACCTATAAAATAATGAACAAGACCACACCTTTTCAATTGGTGTTTTGTGTGGAAGTAGTGTTACCTATTGAATTCATGTTACCATCACTATGTATAACATACACAAGAGGATTAGATGATGAAAAATCACTTGAGGAGAGGATTGATAAGTTAATGCAGTTAGATGAGAGGTGGGATATTGCTCGTTGGAGTTAGAAAATAGAAAAAGCCAGGAAGAAGGCATGACATGATAGACACATCAAGAACAAATAGTTTGAGGTTGGGAAAATGGTTCTATTGTATGATTCCAAGTTTTTGCACCATCCTGGGAAATTCAAATTCCATTGGATGGGCCCATACATTGTATCCTATATACTTGATTCAGGTGCTTGTTAGTTACAAGCGCTAGATGGAACACGGTTTCCAGGACATTTCAATGGGAGTAGGTTGAATCCCTACTATAAATAAGTCTTCTTTGTGTTTATAAATAAGGTAGTATTGTTAGTTAGCCTAGGATTTCCCTTAATGTATTTCCCTTCTCTGTGTTTCCCTTTCTTGTTGTTTGTTCCCTTTCATTTTATTTGTAGTGTGCATGTTGTGCATCGGTAGCCTCATTATTTTCAAAAAAATTCTATGCACAGAGGACCGTGCAACCATTTTTGTGTGGGGTGAAGTGATGCAACAAGTACTGAAAGTTGGTATTGGAAGTTGTGTTTTGATGGCCCAGGTTGAAGGATCAAAAACACGTAGTTTGGAAGAGCGCGTAGAAAAGGTGAACATGAGGAGTTTGGTGTCAGAAAGGCTTTATAAAAACCACATACAAGGGTGAGAAGCATAGGAACAACATGAGGTAGGTGATGTCAAAAATTAGGATAAGGATAGAAGAAGTTCCTTCGGTCTTTGAAAGTGTGTGCGTAAGGGTCTTCGGTCAGTAAGGGTTTTTGTGTGCTAGAAGGTTGTAAAAGTTTTCACATAGGATTGGGTGCGGGGGTAAAATCATTGAAGGTTGGCATTAGGAAAATTTACCTTTAATGCAAAAGTATGTTGGTAGGTGGCATGACATTTATCATGGAAAAAATCAAAATCTATAAGTAGAAGGTCGGGGTGCATTATTGTTTACCTTGTATTTGTGTTATCAAAGAGCTCTCGTGAACTAGGGCATCCTTGAAGAAAATTTGTGTGAAAAATGGTTGTGAATATTTACATGCATAACTAGTTTTATCAACAAACAGAAGTGGAAAAAGAGTACACAAGCATGAGTGAAGAAGTTTGTGTGAGAGGATCATGTGGGTGTTACGTCGTCTTATGGAAAAGGGGTTTTTCTAGGTTAGGGTTCCACAACTAGGGAACATGATTGAAGGGAGTTTTGCAATGGAGTGAGGCTACGACATCGAGAAAAGCTAGAATAAGAGAAAAGGAAGAAGTTTTAGTGACCCGACAAAGGAATGAAACCAAAGAAGGTACTAAATGTTTCACCAAAGAAGGGAAAGGGAAAAGCTAAACAAGCCATTTCTACTAGTTTCAATGAAGAATGGTACATGGAGATGTAATATCCAGATGATGTATTACTTGGTAAGGAATGGGTATCACATGTTAGAAAGATGGTCGTGAGTGACTACAACCATTGAACGAGTACCACAAAGAATGATATGGCATTGGAATAATTTCTCCCTATAGATAAGAGGAAGCGGATGGAATTCCTATCTCGATGATGAGGTAAATGTGAAAATGGAGAAGTTTGGGTTATTGCAACTCTATGAGTTTCCCTATTTCGGAAAACTTGAGTGACTATACCAATGGTTAATGTCACGTGTGCATGAAGACCACTTCTACTTCACAGGACAAAGGATATGAATAACTCCCCAACTGATTTCTAATTTTACCAGTCTTATCTACAAAGGATAATCATTATATGATGAATTGGATGATAAGGATGCCATTAAGAAAACTATTGAATCTTATGACTACAAGGGTTCGTGATACTTCGACATTTTTGTAATTTTTGACCCTATAATGAGGATGGTCGCATGCGTAGTCACAAAGCTGAGTGGGTAGGAGAGATGGACATAGATCAACAAGGCTTATTTGAATGTTTTCTGTAAGATATCAAAGGGGACAATCTATAACATATCATCTTTCATAGAAGAAGAAATCATCAACGCCGTGTGTAATGGAGAGAAAATCATGTTTGGTAATGTCCTCCTTACCATTTTCTTTTAGAGATTAGTATGCCCGATGGGCGAGATCAATTTTATTGGGAGTAACTAGATGATAACCCTTCTTCCCCCAAAATATTTGAGAAATACACTTGTGAAACCATGAAGGCCTCCCACAAGACACACCTAGAAAAATGGTATAAGCAAATGTGTGACACATTCGACGCTGAATGGAGAATACCTAAGAAATTATCTCGCTTTACTTGCAAGGTGAGGCTGAATTTTATGTATACCAAAATTTTTGTATCATAAATTTTACTCTAAAAAATGGCACCAAGGGTCCCTAGTATAAGTTGTTTTTCTCCTTCACGAACAACACTTCTAGGATGGGGTTAATCGATTCAAAGAGGCAAAGAAGCTAAGGTTTTACCTCGGTACGATAGACCAAGATTACCGTGAGTGTGTAGAAAATTGATACATCCCAATAAGTGCGTCTATGTGGAGAAGTATATCTCTCATGACATACATATGGTGAAACCAGTGACATTCCCTATTGTTGGGAGGACCACAACAAGGGTATACCTGCGTATAAGACCTAAGTATGAGAAAGGTGCTTACATTAAAAATGATGTCTTTATCCCAAAAGACCCCACCGTAAGGAAGAAGGTTACACCAAGGAAAAGGGAGAGAGAGGAGGCTCCGAGAAAAGGAAACAAGCACACATATAGTGTAGTTATAGGCACATAAGATTCAAAGTGCAAGACCAAGCACCTATGCACGGAGGAAGAAGTCCCTGCAGAAGAAAAAGAGAAGACACCTGAGGAAGAGGTGCCGAGAAAGAGAAGTCCCCTACAAAATAAGAATCACCGACAAGAAAGGAGTCGCCTAGGGAAAAAGAAAATAAAAGTCTCCTATATTGGGATCACCGGTTAAAAAGAAGAAAAGAGTAAGAAAAAAAGGAAGAATAAGAAGAAACAAAGAGCATAAGAGGCCAGCAAGGGTGATGAGGATGATGAAGAGCATGGTGAGCCTCAAAATCACCATATGTATGATGTAAAAGAGTCAGAGGAAGAGGGAACTAAAGAGAAGGATGAGAATGAAGGAGGATCACGATAAAGGGGGAGTGAGGAAGTAAACATGAAGGATCGAAGTCATTACCAAGGAGAAGATGGATAATACCATAGAGAGGGAAGTGGCAGGAATTATCCAATAGTTGGTAGAGCACGAAGTTGAGTGAAGCACCAAGGAAGTAGTGAAGGAAATAGAGGAAAGTGCAAGTGTGGGAAAGGAGTATGGAAGCATGGGTGGAGACCCCAACTTAGCAGTAAGCTTCCCAAAGGCGGTGCACACATGCAAAAAGGGCATAGTAGTTATGAGGGAACAAGAAATGACTTACATTAATGATCCAAATAAGGTAGCACACGCATTTTAAAATTACCGTGCTTATAAACCAACTCCTTTCATGTTATTCTTTTGATGAAGAGGGTGTGTACCCACGCATGAGGAAAATGCTATCTTTGGCTTTTGAGTCATGTTGGGCCCCTAAAATCTAGACTAATTACAAAAAGGCACATGAGCGCACAAGGCCTAAGTTGAGGAGTGGACACACAAGGAGAAGGTGCGTAAGGTAGGGTTCTAGGAGGGTTTTAAAAGGACCCATGATATGCACTAGTAGAACAAGGTTTCGGTACTTAGCCATATTTGGAATATCAGGAAAGACATGTGAAAAGCATGACTCGATTGTGCATGATGAATGGATAAGGTGCTAACCTGGTGACAAGTTGGCCTAGGAAGGAATATACCCTGTATTGGAAGCTTCTAGAAGACCATCATGGCAAGGAGTGGAGAGCTCAGGCCTAGAGGAGCATGCTCCCATGGAGGACCACATTGGGACACTTGGTGATGGATTTGAAGCCTTAGAAAGGTGAGTTGGTAGTTCAAGAGGCCTATAAATACAAGTTCCCATAGAAGAAAAAGGATATAGATCAATAGAGAGCGGAGCTCTGTAGAAATGCTATGAGGAGTTGTATTGGGTTAGGTAGATGAAATATAGGAGAAGGATGTATCAAGGGGCTTGGGATTGTAAATTTTATTTTTGAGAGCTAAGGGATGTAAATCTAGTTATGATGCATGACTTGATCTACCATACTATGATGTTCTGTAATGGATCTAATGGATGTAATGAGGTTATCAACTTATTTGAATATGATCATTAATGATTCTGGTCCACACACATATCTTCATAGTTCTATTTTATGTATGTTTATGAAATGAGTATGAATCCTTATGAATTTTCCTTCTGTTTTGGTTAAGTCCTATTATCTGTTAAGTATCTTTCTATCTAGAATGACTGCATTGGTCTAGAATCCATTCTGAGCTCTATGATGATTGCATGTCTCATTTCCGCTCACTCTCCTTAAGTTCCTATCATAGATGATGTTTCCCACTAAACTCACATAAAGGAGAGACTCAAAGACCCACGCATGCCTCAAGTGAGTGCCCAATGCCCACTGGGTGATAGGTCGACACGCATGGGATTCCCTTGTTCTTTGGTGGGTGTAAAAATGACTACATCTTAGTTCCATTACCGGGACCTCTTTTCGAAGTTGTAGTGGGAAATGGTATACATCATGATCTGTGCAATGAGTGATGACATTGTGTTTAACCTTGGAAGGTTTTTAAACATGGTTTAAGAGCATGGAGGATGAATTTGCTTAGAGATTCATCTTTGGACCTCTCCCATGAGTTATATGAATTTTTTTATGTTGCTTCCCGGTAGAGGTGTATGAATGGCTATCGCGCATATGTGTCTAGATCAAGCTGGTATTATAGATCACAGAATGGACCCAAGAAGAGTACCGAGAGGCTGCAAGATGCGAGATCTAACGTGGACTCACACCTTGTGGATCATTGGTGGAAAGGAGTCTTGGCTAGCTACACTCGGAGTATCTTTGTTTCTACATATTCTTGTCTAGAAGTCACCGAGTTTGAATTTATGAGGGAGTCTAGAGGGTCATTTCTACTTGTTATTCCTCCAAGAATGAAGATCTTGATTGTTACCTTGAGTTTAGAGGCATTTCCGATGGTTGGCTAAACCTTCTTGAGCACTGGGAAAGGAAGCTAGGGTGGAGGAAGATGGTATATATTGCGACTGAGAATGAAAGGGAGGAGAGACAACTCAATTATAGTGAAGCATATGAAAGGGAGATTGCTAGACAATGTGAGGTTGCAAGTGTGATGGATATATGGAGGTAGATGTTGTGGGAAGGATTTGAGGTTCATGCAAAGGATGTGGAACTTGAGAATTCTGTGCTACCCCATCTTGGCAAGCACGTAAGAGAGACCCCTTTGACTTCTGATGAGATTTCATCGCATGAAGAGAGAAGAGTTGTTGGCATGCATCTCGAACCCTCCTAGTGACTAAACCCCAACGTTTGGTTTTCTAGATCAAGGGAGAAGTATCATTAAACCCATTGGTATTGGTGGAAGTGATAGATTTGTGCCCAAGAGATATAATTTCTCATTTGGGAATTCTATGGCTGCACATACCATTCTAGTGTTTGAAGGAATTTTTGGGTAAAGTGTGGATACACAAGCCTTAAATCTCACGTTTGGGATTGGTGCGGGGTATACTATAGATAGTGGGATGATCTGCATACAATTTTCCCACTGTTCAATGGGACTTTGGGGACCCTTGGTACCAACACTACATGACACGGTGGATCCGGTGGATCTGGGGGATCGGGAGGAATAGGACTTGGTGGATCCGGTGTATGTGGTGGGTCAAGAGGAACATGACCTGGTGGGTCAAGAGGCACAAGACCTGGTGGATCTAGTGGATCGGTGCAGAGCTAACACCATGGGAAACCAAGGCTCTAGCTCAAGAGAACAAGAACCCGAACCACCCCCAAGTGTTTTTCAAGATTTATTTGCACTTACTAGACTATAGGGGTATTGAAGATGCTGTGGAACATGTGCACAAGTGTGAGTTACTATGGCACACAAAAGGGATCACTATCCCAGAGTGGAAGGAAAACCAGTTTGCAACAACATTGTAAGGGTGCGTGCATAGCTGGTATAGGAAGTATGACCCCCATCAGACAGTGGTAGATTCAACCACACTAAAAAATGCCTTCCTAGCAGAATTCCACATCCCTGAGTTTGAACATAAGAGCATCAACACCCTGAAGGAGATTCAACAGGGAATGTCAGAGAGTGTGTGGGAGTATGACGAGAGGTTTTAAAATTTCTTGTCAAAATTGTCATATGAAATTTACCCTTCACAGCATGCTCAATGGTTTTTGGAGGGTTGATAACACCATTTAGAAGAGATTTATCTCATAAGACTTTCATAGAACCATGCAAGGCATTAGAAGCTGCTTTGCGTGTTGAAGCTATTAGAAGTGTTGATATTGGTGTTAGCCCATTCCTGGAAGCTCAAATCACTGCTATGGCTAAGTAGTTGGAGAAGTTGTCTACGAACTCAGCCCATGAGACTCGTAGTGGTATATGGTGTACAGACTGCGAAGTGGAGGGGCATGCAAAGGATAATTTCCCCTAGAAGATAGTACGCGCCGTAGTGGTAGATTGTGAGATTTTTCATGGGGACCATGATGCGAGTAGATGTCCCTTGTTACAACGTGAAATTCAAAAGAATATTTTTTACTACTATAAGATCTACACCTCTGTAATCCATGATACTAAGGATTGTAGGCTTGACCAGATCCATGAGGCCATTGATCTTGGTGTGTGCGAGACTAGTCTTGCTAGTAGTACTAAGGGTGATGATCACCGTTATGAGGAGCGTGCAGATGGGGGTGCACATGGAAGAAGTTCTCACGGAGGATTCCGTGGTTGTGGTAACCACGGAGGAGGAAGAAGTGAGTTCCCACAAGGAACATATTATAATTGTGGATCTACAGAGCATTATAAATGAGAGTGTCCTGATCTATTACAATGCTCGTGGTGTGGAAAGAAACACAAGTATGAAGAGTGTCCGGAATTCTATGATCGTATGAACCAGCAGAACACCTAAAAGACAAGGGTGTTACAATGGTAAGAATTAATAAGGATGACACACAATAGATGCTACGGGTGACACATGATGTAGGCTTGGAACCGATTATGGTAACAACAAGAGCGAGAGGCCATGCACGTAAAGAAAATGCCAAGGAAAAAGAACTGGTTTCAAGGGAAGAAGTGGTACATGGGAAGACCCGTGCTAGCAATTTTTACAGATGGACTTTGTAAGTGATAAAGGAAGGCAATAAATTTTATGATGTATTGGTTTCTTAAAATTCTAGACCATTTATAGAGAATTCGATTTATTATTGAGATGTATTGAAGGAAGAAAAGTTGTATTCTTAAATGATCTTGATGTTGTTGACATGAAATATGTCAATAATGCATAGTCTTGTAAAATGTGTATTTATCATGATGAATTGAAAAGACTGAAGTTACTTAAATTGATTATGTCAATTCTCTTGTTCATAATATGAAGGAAATTTGTAATCCTATATTTGATGTTGTCATTCATATATGATTGAATCCTTATTTATGTTATTGAATAGGTTGGATAAATGGGAATTAGTACAATTTCCCTTACTTGAATGCAACTTACTAAGTTACATGTATTGTTGTTCTTTACCTAATCTTGTATGGTTATTATGATGTTATGAATGTATAGTTAAAATATCAGGATGTGTGAATTGGATAAGGGTATAATAAATCCTAATACTTAACCATAATGAGGAAGGTTCTCCTCCTCTCAAAAGGATACAAAATAAACGAATGGTATATGAGTTTGATAACCATTTAGACTTCATATCTATGAATTCTATCATAACATAACCTATTTTGGTTCTTATACATTCCTTGAATGGTTGAGACACATTAATTAAATCTTATGATAGATGTTGTTTCTGTTTTCAATTAATTACACGTTAAGAAAAAATTTAATGAACATAAAAGCAATCATAGGTTATGAGGTTTCATATTATTTAATCAACTCAAATAAGGATGGAAAAATTAAGGATTGTTGGGATTAGGGTTATGCAAGGTTGTTATGATTTGAATCTTAATCCAATGGTAATTAAGTGGATATGACCTCTTGAGGTGTGTAAATCGTGATGAAGTAGTTATTTTGGATGTTGGCACATGCCAACTACAGAACTGTACCTTCATGAAGACTTGGGTCTTCACGAGGATACAATGTTGCAATTGACATGTTACAACACCCCTCAACATTGGCTCATCTAAATCTACTCAAACTTCGACTTGAACTTAGTTTATCTCTAGATCAAGCTAAGGATATGATTTAGCATAGGAAGTGACTCTCAATGACTTAGGGTAACTAGGCACATTCAATTGACTTAGGTCGAATGAGTATTCCCATATACCCTAGGTCATCGTGAGTGGTTCCCTATACCAAATTATATCAATAACCTGGGTTAGGGTCAAACCTTGGACAAGTGGACTGTGAAGTCAGTAAATACCATTTTAGATAATCAGATGAGTGGGGTGAAGGACGTATTCTGATTAGACGAGTATGTCATCTAGGAATAGTAACATGAACAGTATGTGGGAAATCTTTGGCCAAAGTATCACAAGTTGCTGGTTGCGTTGTCCTATGTCACCTAGTTTGAGAAATGTGATTTCAGATGAATATGGTAACAAATATTCAGATAGATTTCTTAAACAGAACACTCAATACCCAAAATGGGTAAGAGAACCAAGTATACATAGTATACCCATAGTATTCAATACTTAAGTTAACATGAGAGATCGGTTGGTAACCGAGTCATGAAATGAGAGATCGGTAGTTCACCGAGTCATTTACAGCTACATATGGTTATCTGTTATGAGATTGATTGGCATGGAATGTGTGTTCTAAATTATGATTATCTAGAATAGAGAACATTATGGATATATATAATAAAAAATTCCCTTGTTTCTAAAGTCTTAAAATGGGAATGTTACACCTTTCCTACGCCATTCACCGAGAAAATACTATAAGGTGTTACAGGCCCAAGATCTATTCATTTATAGATGGGTTCTTCAGGTATCATTAGGTTAGGATTTCCTAGGAGGATGCGGAAAAGAATATCTTTACTACTGAATGGGGTAGCTTCACCTATACTGTAATGCCTTTTGGTTTGAAAAATACACGTGCTATATTTTCACGCATAGTTATTCAAGCATTCAAGGAATTTATTCACAACTTATTATAAGTTTATTTGGATGATTGGATGGTGTATGGATTAGTTAAAGATCATTATGACAATATGTGCTTAATGTTTGAAAGATGTAGACAATTAAGTATTTCTTTGAACATCAAGAAGTGCATATTTTCTACACCATTTAGAATACTTGTTAGGACACATAATCTGCAAGGAAGGTTTGTTGGTTGATCCATCCAAGGTTGCAGTCATTATAGGCCTAAGAGATCCTACCAGTTAGAGTGAAGTGCAGATTTTTGGGTCATATAGGATATTACAGGAATTTTATCAAAGGATATGATAATTTTTTTGTAACGTTGGAAGAGTTACTAAAAGGGAAAGGTACGTTCTACTGGGGAGAACCGCAATAGCGCATTTAAGACATTAAAGGAAAAACTTACTACCGCACCTATTCTACGTTTTCCTTCATGGGACTAACCATTTCATGTACATGTTGACGCCTTTGGTATGACCATTGGTGCGGTGTTGGCTCAACCTAGAGAAGGTATTATAGATCATCCTATCTATTTTTCTAGTAGAAAGATGACTCCTGTAGAACAAAATTACACAACTACAGAGCACGAAGCTTTGTCAATGATCTATGTGCTACATAAATTCTTCCAAAGTATTTGCTAGCTACACCATTTTTATTTTATACAGATCACATGGCATTGAAGTATTTGGTAAACAATCTCATTCTACAAGGGAACATATGTCAATGGGTGCTCTTATTTCAAGAATTTGATTTCACAGTTGTGGTGAAACTAGGGAAAAGTAATTATGGACCAGACCATCTATCCAAAATACAATCAGGAGAAGAAGCATAGGAAATTGAAGATACAATGCCTGATGCACAGTTATATAGGTTACAATGAGCACCATCATAACTAGAGGACATTTTTCTCTTTCTACAAACATGTGTGGCACCAGAAGGATTGAAATCCTTGGAGAAGAAAAAACTTTCTATATGCGCAACCCCCTACATGTTGATCGGTGATGACACATGTACAAGCTAGGTCGGGATGAGTTATTATGCCATTTTGTATTTGAACATGAGCGCACGAATATTATGGAAGAAGCTCATGGTGGTATTGTCGAAGTGGTCACTATGTAGGTGATGCAACCTGTACAAGATTATACTCATTGGATTATGGTGGGAGACCTTGTATAAAGATTGTAAGGAATTTTTAAGGCTTGTGATCATTGTCAACATCTTAGGAAACTAGGTCAACGAGATGAAATGCCTCTAAGACCCATTACTAGTGCTGAACCATTTGAGAAATGGGCTATAGATTTTGTGGGTCCTATTTCACTAGTTACACACAGAACTAGATCATGCTACATCATAACTTGCATCGATTATCTGATAAGGTGGGAAAAGTAACACCTACAAAGGATTTAACAATGGCTACAACATTTAGGTTTCTTTGGGAAAATATTATTACAAGGTACGGATGTCCTTTAAGCTTGACCAGTGATAGGGGAACACATTTTATTAATGAGATAATCATAATTTTATTGGATGAATTCATGATTGCACACCATAAGACTACACCCTATCATCCTTAGGTAAATGGGACCGCTGAGACTTTGAACAAAATTTTGAGCCACACATTGACAAAAATCTATCATGTTAGAAGAAAGGATTGGGATGATAAAGTATCTGCAGTACTTTGGGCATATTAGATAACATATAAAATGTTGAACAAAGCCACACCATTTCAGTTAGTGTTTGGCACAGAAATAGTTCTTCCTATGGAATTTATGTTACATCATTTGTGTATAGCGCACGTTGGAGGTCTTGCTGATGAGCAAGCATTAGAAGAACGGATCGAAAATTTAATCAAATTGGATGAGCGATGAGCCATAGCACATTGGAGTCAAAAACAAGAGAAGTCCAAGAAGAAAGCATGGCATGATAGGCACATTAGGGATAAAAAGTTGGAGATAGGACAGATGGTGTTCCTTTATGATTCTAAGTTTTTGTGCCATCCAGGCAAGCTCAACGTACATTAGTTGGGGCCATATTTTATCACTCACATACTCAAATCAAGTGCTTGTCATATAGAGGCACTTGATGGAATACGATTACCCGGTTAATTCAACGGGAGTAGGTTGAAGCCCTACTATAAATAAGTCTTCTTGGTGTTTGTAATAAGGAAATGTTGTTGTTATCCAATTTTACACACATGGAAAAATTGGAAAACAGGGCCTTATTACTATCAAATCACGACATTGGTCCCAAGGACCCACTTCTGGTCATTAGGTGAGATCGCTCATTTTTTTTGGTATGCGAGCCATCGAGGAGTTCAATAAGCTTATCTCGCTTAGGCAAGCTAAAATAGTGTCAAATCGGGAATAAAGAGATGAGTCATCAGAGGAGTTCGTGCCTTGTCCTAACTCGGTCATAACTCAGATCACAAGCCTTAGACGAGTTCATGAGTAGGAAATGTAAGTTCAGTAATTGAGTTTGGCTTGTCATAAAAGATTCTCGATAGGAGCGGAGGATGTTTCGATGGTTGGATCATTGAGGTAGAGAAATGATGAGCTCAACCCGGTTTAATTCAACATGGAGAGATTGATGCTTCCTTGTTGGAATATGAATTCAGTTTTAATGACTTGACGGAGACAATAGCTGCCTCAAGATTTGGTCGAGCTTCTTCCATGGAAGAGAATTTCCAAAATGAAAAGGTGAGACAACTCAACTAAAACTTTATCTCATTCTTCTACTACAGTGGCAAGATTTTACAACTGATCATGACTGTGGTCGCATGCAACTAGAACATCAGGACCAACACCAACGGTTCCTTGGGATCGCCCTGTGGCAGCTGTCGCAATTAACTCTCTCTGGAGGCGATTGATTTTCTGAGATAAAGTTTACTTCTCTACCCTGTAGCTACTACGTATAGTCAATTATTATAGTGTCATGGCAAGAGAATGATATTTCCGTGCATGGGAAATATTTCACTTGATTTCCAAGTGGATTTTTATGAATGGCAGGCCAAGTTGAAAATCCCGCGCGCTGGTGGGAATTGTGGAGATAAGGAACGAACTTTCTAAGTTTGCACGGTGAAGCTAAGGCCGGGGCCCGTGGATTAATGTTTCCAAGCTGTTACGCGGGGATTTGGAGCTAGTATGCCGAGTGTGGAAATATTACGATGGCAGTCCAAGCTGTTAATCCCGCTACCGAGGTATGAACATGGAAAATAAGGCAAACACTGCCAAGCATGGAAATATTGGTTTGGCAAGCCATTGAAAAGATTCCAGGCGTGGGAGAAGTTTGAGTCTACTGCCAAAAAATGGGAGAAATCTGATCAAACTGCCAAGCGTGGAGATTTTACGATGGCTATCCAACATGATACTTCCGCACGGGACGTGTAAACAGGATCGGAGCACATTATGCGAGTCACAAGGAGAGTTAAAGAGGCAGTTGCAAATTGGGTGGTGAGTAATCCTCCAAGCGATAAGGGAGGATGATGGCGAGATGGTTGAAGATGGGTCGACGTTGAAAAAGTATCTAGTTTCAGGCTCACAAGAAAGAAACGCCTTCTCATGGAATACTGTAATTGCAGCTTACAGAAGACACAGGTTTCCTCACGAAGCAACAAACAGATGTCGACCTGATCAATTCACCTTTGCCAGCATACTTCTCCCAACTCCCATTCGAGCTCTGAGAATTTGGTGGTCACGAGAAACTCCCACGCATAGGTAGAAGACATGTTGCAGTACAGTAGAAGCCTTTTGAACGCTTCTAGCAAGCGGAGTTGTCAACCTGTTTTGTTATTTGTTTAGTATCGAATGCATGCTTATCCTTATTCGAACTCGGATCGAATGACAAATTGTACGGGAAACAAATATTCACTGCCGTGTATGATGGATTGAGTCACGCCATTCAAGGCTTCATAAAATTTGCTCGAATCGGAAGATGAAGGTTTATTACGGTGGTGCGAATGAAACGATTCATATTGCTCAAAGCACTTCTTCTCCTAGAAATAAATTGAATGTGAAGGTCAGCTTTGAAAATACCTAGTTGGCCGTTTTATATGCCACATCTTTGTCACTTGTAAATGGTCTCTTTGAGAAACTCGAGGGTAATAAGCAATTTATACCCTTCCATTATATACGTCCAATCGACAATAAAAAGTATTTTGTTACGAGGTTCGAGAGAAACGTGTTTTTTACAATGGACGATTATCTCGTAGTTAAAGCTAATTTTATCTAGCTTTATTTCTATTAGCTTTGATCCACGACTAAGGAAGAATTCATATCATTGATACCTGTACATTTTTCCAAGGTTCTCCTGGTTTCCTGAGTTGTCAATGTATTTTTTTTTAAGGATCTTTTTAGTTTATGGAAAAATGAGTATATTGTGTAGCTCACAGCTACCTATGCCATACTAAGATCCCAATAGTGGCATAATTGTTGGTTGGAGCCAAGATTGCCGAGTGCACTGCCAAAATACCGAAGGGTTCTTTGACCAAAAATCAGTCTTAAGGGTGTCTATCGACATGTTACGGGCATGAGCCTGGGTCATCATCATGGCAGCACTAGGTCTTTATTGATAATGGCATTTTCTCATCGTTTGGAAGGTACAAATTGTGCTTATTATGGCAAAGCCAAAACATTCTTACTACAAGTGTTATATGATGAGGAAGAATCCTGAGCATTGTGGTAAAACCATTCTTTTTAGAAGTATTGGGTTAAGCTCGGTATTCAAGTGAGTTTGAGCCCAGGAAAGGTAAGATCGTTTGCTGGATGAAGAGCTCGGTGACTTCGCAGGGAGCTCGTGGTGATGTTTCATGAAGTTTGAATGTGGAATGCATAAATGGCCTTGAGTTAACAGAGGAAAATGATAAGAATCGAGTTTGATAGCTCACCATTCGAAGGACTCAATGCAAAAGAGCGCGATTACCAAAGCAAGGAAAGAGTTAGTGTGGGGTTCAAAATCGAGTGCAACACCGAGTTAGAGGATTCGAAGCTCATCGAGTTTGGCTATGTGCAGATTCTATCCACATGGACCCCCCTCCTCTTCAAGTCAAACGGGTCAACGGGGGGGTCCCGACATTATGTTAATTAAATTAATATTTTTATTTAAATATTTTAATAATAATATTTATTATTATTATTTAAATATTTTATTTAAATATTCTTTTAATTAATTGAGAAGACTAGGTCATCAAGCAATTAATGACCCATGATGGAACCTTCTCAGGTGGTTCAACTAACTGTAATAAATACATCATGGGCCTTCATTTTAGGAATGTAATTATGACCATTTCCTCTTCTTTCTCACATATTCTTCTATAAATGTAAGTTGGAAGCTCATTTCAAAGGGTTCCAACAGATTGATAAGTTGGACAGAGTTAGATATCTCAAGGCGTAGTGTATACTTTTCAAGAATCCTCTCTCTTCGCAAGTTGCTCTTGTGTGTTGAGAGAACTTTCAAGCCTCCTCTTCAAGAGCGCAGTAATGGCAACTATTGCCTCTTCTTCGAATGTATGATGCATTGTGCATGTTATTGAAGCAATAAAAGTGTGTTTTGTGACTAATCTCGGTCCTTTCATCATTCTTGTGCTTCTTTGTGCCTTTCTCATACTTACAGGTACACTATGCAAGTTTAAGTTCTATTTCAGGTTCTTGGAGTTCTGTGCTTATCGAGTGGTGTAGTATTGCATGTAGTTGAGTTGTGGTGTCCATTCACCCTTCTTGAGTTCATCCTTCTTCACTAGGAAACTGGTATACTTCTCGGTCTGATAAGGTTTAACAAAGGGAACGCGTGTCTCTTAGTTTGTGGTATCCTGTACCCTCTCTAAGTTGCAGTAGGTGAAGTTGACTGTGGTGTACACACCCTCTTCAAATTAACCCTTCCTGAGTCTGGAAACACCCTTTATTTTGTGCATCACCATCCCTAGTATAGTTTCATTTCTGTAAATCTCTTTCCCTAAAACCCCATGAAAATGTTAGCATAGGACTAGATAATCATTTTTGTTACACTAGGAGTAAGTACAACACTTATTTTAGGAAGAGGAAGCCGGCCTTCTCCAGGAGGTTCACCTCGAGCCCAAGTCCCACGGCTTGAGATGTGATACCATGTGTCCCAATCACATCAAACTTCCTATTCACATCCACGGCCATTCGGAGGGTGCAATGATTTGGCGACAATGATTGCCATTAAGATTAGGTTTTAAATTTTGCATTTCCATAATGTGTTTCTTTCTTTATCTCTATTCTTTGTTAATTTAGCTGGTGTGTTTTTATAATAAGTGTGTTTACGTGCCAGAAGATAATTACTATTTGAATAATTTTTATGCCTAGAGGACTACACATACCCTTAGTGTGGGGTAGGTTGTTTATATCCAGGTACATGACTATTGAAAATAAGTACACATGAAAGGAACTATCTACGGGTGCTACTTAAGGTTGAGAATTGAAAAACAAAAGAGATTGCTTCTGGACACAGGGACCGTAGATATAGAGGAATGAAGAAACAAGTATACCGCAAGGTAAGTAGAGGACAGAAGACTACTAGTGGAAGGCGCAGTGATGAGGTACTCAGGAATATGGAAGCGCTGAAGAGAAGTTTGTAGCCAAAAGGTAGAAGGGTACGCTAGAAGGTTATAGCTTGGGTGTGAAGATGTACCATGTGGAAATAACGAAAATGGTCAATTAATGAGAGGATTGTTAGTAGGTAGAGGAGAAATAAATGCACTAACTTTTTGAAATTATATATAAGGATAGGATGTGAGTTCATTTTTACCATTACAATTGAGAGAATTTGAAAAGGGTTAAGTGTGAACGAGCCGAGAAATCATGTTGAGGTGCAAAGAGTGTGAAACTAGACGTGGAGAGAAGGGTTGTGCATAGGAGAAGCTTGCATTCCCATAGGTGAAGGGTTTGAGTGAAGAAGATGCATTACAAATGAGATAGGGAACACAATTTCCACTAGGGCATGAAGATTTAAACTAGGGTTTTGACTTGCTTGATTACAGAGGGAAGAAAAGAGAGATTTTTTCAAATGGCACCGAAGAAAGCACCCGCAGTAGGAGATAAAGGGAAGAAGAAGGTTGAAGTGGAAGAAGAAATTTCTGAGAAATGTAGTCGCCAGAGGGCATGATTGTGGGAAAAGAATGGGATTCCCATATCCTCCAATGTAAAATAAATGATTACAACCATCGAACATCATATAATAAGAAGGAGCTGGATTTTTTTATCACGAAAATGAACAATCACATGACAGAGGATATGCCGGTATACGATGACGTGGGTTAGAAGTTGCTGAAGTAGAATGAAGTCTACCAGTTGTATGAGCTGCCATATTTTGGAAAGTATGAACCATTGTATCAATGGTTGATGAGCGAGTCCATGAGGACTTCTTCTACTTCACCATAAGGATGGTAATAATCACGGCTACTTTTATTTCAATAGTGACAAGACTAAGGGCCTCAGGGTTGGATATGGATAGTGATTTAACTGATAAGGCTGAAATCCTAGAGATAAGGAAAGAGCTAGGGTATACTAAAGGTCCACGTGACATGGACATTGAAAAATTGAAAAATTACCCGAGTAGTGTAGGCGGTTTGCACATCTTGTAACAAAGTTGAATGACCAAGGAAGATGGTCATTGGTAAACATAATGTGGTTACACATTGCAAATAAAATGTCTTAAAGAATGGTCTACAATACTATATACTAGATAGAAAAGGCATTCATTAAAGAGGCACAAACATGTGACAAAATAATTTTTGGTGTTGTATTAATGTCTTTAGTATTTATGGAGATTGAGGTACCCGATGGGCCAAAGGAGAAGATTTAGGAATACCCCGGGGAAAACAAGTCACCTGTGGAAATATTTGGCAAGTAATTGTACGATGGATCAATGATTGGACCATTCAATAAAATGGCAGAGATGTGGTATGATAGACTCGTGGTGGTGTTTGAAGAAGAGTGGCACATACCAAAGGATTTTCCTTTAGTTGTGGGTAAAGCGATTCGATTTGCAATCTATCAACATTTTTGCATCGCATGATTTTTGATGAAGGACGGAGCTTGGAGCCCATGGTGTAAACTACTTTATGCCTTCACAGTGAGATATTTCTAGGCATTAGTTCATCGGTTCTCAAATGTGTGCCACCTAACCTTCAATGTAGACAAGGTAGATTGCAACTACCACACTCTGAGAAATAAATATGTGTATCAAGGGCGGAATGCCTACATTGAAAGGATTATTTTAGATATAATAAGCATGAATCTTGTAAGCTTGGTAGTTGGGGAAATTGGAGCAGTGTTTGTGTACCTGTAACTCAAACCTAAGCTGGAGAAGACTAAGTATGTGCAGAATGAGTTTGCACGCCCAGAGCCACCAAAGGGTAAGCATACAATGGAAAATGTTTCATCCCCTAAGATAAAATAAAAAATTCAAGTAGACAATAAAGAAGAAGAGCATGGAGATAGTGGTGGTAGAGCATGGAGATAGTGGTGGTAGAGGATGGAGATAGTGGTGGTTTGGAACAGAGGTAGAAGACAACCTCAAAATAAGGAAGAAGGCTGAGTGCGTAACTATACCACCCACAGCCACAAGAAGGAGATGATGAGGAATTAAATGAAGTACAAGGAGAGCAACTTTGTTTCAAGAGAGTATTTATGAGAACAAGGATCTAAGGTGCTACTCTATAAACAAGTGTGCAGATTACCTTAAATCTCTCTAAAGAAGGAGACAGCGAGAAAAGAAGAAGGAAATTGAAGTTGAATGAGGGAATGGAAGAGTATGAGGAAAGCATGCCCAATTCTCCTACACCTCTAGAGAACATGGAAGAACAAAAGCATGAAGAAATGAAAGATTGAGAAGAGGGAGAAAAAGGAGCAGATGAGACAACAATAGAGAATTCTTAGGACATAGCTGCACAAGTTCCAAATCTTGAATCCCAAGTTCCTAAGAAGCCTAGATCAAAAAGAACAAGTGGGGAGTATATTCCACCAGCCATGGGCTATGTTGAGGACATAGGTAAAATTTTCCGTGCCCATTTCCAAATCACAATGACACAAAAGGAGTTGTATGGCTGGCATTTAATGGATGAAGATATGGCAACAATGCGCACAAGGAAGCAATTTTCATGGTCGATGCACATGCACATGGATGAACTAGAATTTGATGTGTGTGAGGATTTATGCGTGTCAAGGAGGTTGAAAAGGACACCTTAGGCCAGACACATAATAGTAAAGCCTACTGTTATGTCAGATGAATAGGTGAGAAATTCTTTGGTGAAAGTCTTGACAGAGTCGTATGGCGGAATATGGATAAAGCTGCAACAATTAGGGTGCTAAGGGAGGAGATCAAGATTAAGGATGAAGAAATAGCATGCCTAGAACAAGAAAGAGATTTTCCATAGAAGAATACCTTTTTATTTATCAGCATGGAAGAGGATATTGGGGACAATGTCATGAAGGCTAGGCCACACTTAGAGCCAAAGGTACCTAAGACGTTTCCTTTGGCAATACATTATGTAAGTACATTGGTGGACTTAGTGCTTGAAGATGAACCTCTATGCATGCCAGAACCAAAGGATCCAACACAGGAAGTAAAGTGGGAAAAGGCTTCAGTGATGCGGAAGATTGCATCGTATGAAGGGTTTCTTCAGAGCTTACATGAAGAACTAAAGAAGGTAGATTTAGCATTGAATATTTGTACAATGCCAAAATTTGTTATAAGGACCAAGACCATTTTGGAAGAAAATGAGGTCCTGAAGGCCATGAAGGATGATACATTGGGCCATGTAGAATGATTATCACTTATTAATCGAAGCATGAGGCCCTTACAACAGCTCAGAACCACACAAGGAAAGGATGGATGAGCTTGGGAAACTCATCGCTCAAAATATGGACTTGTTGGAAGGGAGAATGACTGGCATGTCCAGCATTGTGTTGGTATTACAGAATGAGAAGGGAGATATTGCAAGGGATGAATTAGAGTCAATTGTAGTGGATATTCCAGAGAAGGCAGAGGCCACACTCAATGACTAGAAAACCTTAGAGGCGGAGATAAAAGAAGAATATCCCGAATTGATTATTCAAGTTGAAGCAGAAGATATTGTAGGGTAAAAACATTCTTTTATTCATCAAAATTCTTTCTATTCTTCTATTCATATTCTTTGATTCATTTTTGAGACAACCATTTCGGGGCAGCAATGTAACTAGTGTGGGGTAATGTTGATCAGTCAGATCCTAGAACTTAGTGAATAAAATATAGAAGGTTCACATGGGAAAGTAGAGCGCATTCAAAGGTGCAAGAGTATGAGAGAGGATCGCGTGTAAAATAGAAAAAGTTTGGAACTTAGCCATTTTCATGGTGAGGATCTATTTTTGAGATAGTGTACAGAGCACACAAACCGATCAAAGACTTGTGTGACATGTATTGGCTATTTTTGGAGGATCAGCTACAAAGTGCCTTACATGGACACAAGCCAGGAATAGATCTACTACTGTCAGTTAACTAAAATAAGTCTATTGTTAGTACACTTACATATGTGGCTTATTTTGTAATGGTGCATGGCTAATAATAACATGCAACCTATTTTGGGATTAGATAAGTGGTGAAGGAAAAGTCCCCACCCATATAAATATGTATTGAACTATGTAGCAGGAGGGAGAGCATATACGTGTGAGAACTAGGTTATAGTGAGATTATGCTGCTAGATCTGTTACGCGCATGAGCGTATACTATCGTTATTATAAGGAAGATTCTGTGTATTTACTGCAATTAATATAATGGACATTATGGACTGAAACAAGGTGTTATCATGGTTATATTCAGTATTGCATTCTTGATCCCATTATGGTTATCTTTTAAGTCTATTATGTTCTAGACCTAGATATAAATATGCATTGCAGAAAGATATATTAGTGATAGATTTGAATGATTTAAGTCTTCATCATGCTAACATCTAGCAAAAACAACCCTAAAGAAGGGCTTGGTACCTTTGCGCACTTCGGGTGAGCATTCAGTCTAGGCTGAGTAATGTGCCAGCACTTACGGGCTTGTATTGGTGAATTCTAGGTTGCATTAGCACCATAATGTGACTCACTTTTGTGTACATGTTTAGAAACATCCTCAACACCTTTTAATCGGTAGATGTAAAAACATTTCAAAAATACTTGTTGAGATGGTTAAGGCTCTTGTCTTCCGATCTAGTACCTTGATTCCCTCCGATGTTGCCTCCACCACCAGATCCACCAATTTCTATCCCAATCGACCCACCGCGATCCTCCGGATCTACCAGTCCACCTGGTTCTCTAGTTCCTATTCCACCTAACCCACTAGATCCACCTCATGTAGCTGGCAAGGGTCTGAAGTGGTTGCACCTTGTGTCCCCACTGTCACGTTGAACTGTGTGCCAACATTCTATGATATTACACCACTACCAGATGTGTGTCCTACGCCGCTTCTAGATGTGATACCTAATATTTTTATACCTATACTTTTCCCAAATGTCATTCCAAACAATATACCTCCAAACACAAGAAATGATTGTACAACCATAGATGTGCCAAATGAAAATTTATACCTCCTAGGTGTTGATCGGTTACTTCCACCAATACCAATTGGGTTAGTAATACTTATCTCTGGATTTGGAAAACTAAAGCACCAGGGGTTGATCACTATATGGATTCAGATGTGCACCAACAACTCTTCTCCTTTCTTCATATGAAAATTTCATTCCGAAGTTTAGGGGTTTCCTTCTGCGCTTGCAAGATGGGGTAGAAAAGATTGCTCGTGTTCTACGTCCTCCATGTGAACCTCAAATCCTTCTCGTAACATCTTCCTCCATAAATCCATCACTCCCAAAAATTCATGTTATCTTGTCAACTCCCTCTCTTGAGCCTCATTATACTTAAGCCATCTTTCTTCCCTCTCCTTTTTAGCCGTAAGGTCCGCCATCTTCCTCCACTCTAGATTCCTCACCCAACACTCAAAAGAAGCTTACTCTGTCATAGGAAATACTTTCAAACTCAGTATAATGATCAAGATATTTATAGATAAAGGGATAGAAAGCAAGAACGATCCTCTTAGCCCCCTTAAGAACTCAAACTCAACAATCTCTAGATAGGAATGTGTAGAAATAATTTTATTCCAAGGTGTAACTCATCAACACTCTACTCCACCAATGATCAACAACATGCATCCAAGTCAAATCAAGTATAATGCAATCTCTGATACTCATCTTGGGTCCATACACAAGGTATATAGTACCATCTTGATCTAGATGCATACACTAAGATCCATTCATACAAATCCATTAGAAAAAAAAAAAAGGTCTCATACAACTCATGATACAGATGTTCTTCTACCCATTTATGTGCATCAAACTCAGGTCCAGTACTAAATCTCTAAGAAAACTCATCCTCTGTGCTTTTAAGCCATGATTCGACACTGTCCAATTTCAAGCGCTCTGTCATCATGCACCATTCTCACAATAACTTCAAAAAGAGGTCTCGACAACGAAACTAGTATGTAGTCATTATTTTACCCATAATACTTCTTTTTAACCCCAATCTCATCGGACCATCACCCAATGAGAAATGGGATCTCACCGACACATGCGCAAGTTCCAAGCCCCTCTTTTGTGTGAGCTTTATGAGAATGTTTTTCCATTAATGGGGGTTTATTTATAAAGATAGAAATACATGCATCCTAAAAGAAGAACATAAAACTAGTAGATCCACACACACACCCATGCATTAGAGAAGGTAGATAAACACCAAATGAACCATAGGAAAATAGATCGAGATATAACATGCTAAATATCATAAAGGTTTGTACCCATAAACAAGATATACAAAACAAAACCATATATATATATATATATATATATATATATATATATATATGATTTATAAAGATATATATGTATATATATACATATATATATATATATATATTTGATTTAGCCACATTACGCTTAAAGGGTCATCTCGGACCATACGAGTAAGTGATAGAGGTCCATCCTATACAACAGGCTTTGAACAGATCTTATGGCTATGCCCTTCTTACTATAACCCATTTATAGACCCTAACATCAATGCCAATGCTTAATGACATTCTATATAGCTCTCTAGTACCCTGAATCCTAAACCCTAGTGCAGCCTAACATTTTTGCAGTAGTTCGTTGCCCCTGCCTTCGCTTCCTGGTACCCATATATGCATATGTATATCCCACCTCTCTTTTATGCCTCTCCATACACACATCAATCTACCTCTCTCTGTTTCTGGCCCAAAATTCTTTTATATAAGATCAACACCCATTGGCATGCCTTCTCCAAGCATAGATTACGTGCCAAGTGTTGATGTGGTCCTTCATAGGTGAATGTTTATCCCTTTGCAAACCTTCTACTCTCTGTAATGATGTCTCTAGGAGTATTCCCTACATGGAATACTATTAGTGTAGGTTGTTATTTATCCTTTTATTTATTTATTAGGATAATTCTTACACTTGTGTTATCCCTACACTTGTTGGGTTATCTTGCTTAGGTGTACTAGTTGTGTGGAGTTAGCTTCTCAGTTATGTCAAGTTAGCTTACTAGTCTTTTGGAGTTAACTTAACTACCAGTATCAGTTAGTGGGAGTTCTTCACCATTGATTTAGGTAGTAGTTGCACTTCCCTCCTCCTATATGTACATCTTTCTTATTGAATAATTAAAGTCATTCTATTGTAATGTATTGAGCATTATGAATTATGATGGATTTCAATATATGGTATTTTAGCTCTTCTACTTTGCAAATCTAATGTGGTGTGCTATTATAATCTGAGATCGTGGCTTGGAACAATATTCTTATCATTCCTTTCATGGTATCGAGCAAGAGATTGCTATTGACATTCATTTGTAAGTTTTATTTTACAAATAATTTTTTTATATATTCATATATTTTAGGATTTGCTCATATTTTTTGCTTCCTACATTTTTATGCAAAACAAATGCTTCCATTGGATCCAGAAGGTATCAAAACCCTAAGATTGGTTGTAAACTCAAGCATTTCAGTAAGCGATCGGTTTTTTTGGTTTTTTTGTTGTGCAGAGAAACACATAGGATTTGCCTCGAGATTCGTGCCATACGGAAAAGGAAAACCAGAATTTTTTTGGGGTTTTACTAGGTTTATTAAGATCCAATCTGGTTATTTCTTTGATGTGGCATAGTATTTTTGGTTTGTGCACGTGGAGGTCTTTTTCGAAAAGACGTTTCTTTCCTTTTTTCGCGAGGGTCCACGATCTGTGCATGACTATTACTATTTTGGGAAAATCTATAGACTACTATTTTGGGCTTACGAAGGTCACTTTCAAAGACAAACCCGTAAATAGCGCTTTTTTTATGAAAAGAAGCAAAGATCAACACGTAACAAGGTAAGGACACGAAACAATTTGACATGACAGATCTTGGGCTATTGCATTATTTCCTTGGTTTCCAGATTTCTTAGACAAATTCAAGGATTCATTTGAGTTAGTAAAATTACACCCATGATATTCTTAGGTGCTTTGATATGGCTGATTGCAAGCTAAGTCCATCTCCTTTTGAGTCTGGAGTTACTCTTACATCCACATGTACCACACCACTTTGTGATCCTACATTATATAGGCAGTTGGTTAGGAGTCTCATGTACTTGACCCATACTCACCCTGATATTTCATTTGCAGTAGGGCTTGTATCTCGGTTTGCACATTCTCCTTATAGTATTAAGCTGGCGGGCTGCTAAAAGGATTTTTCACTATTTATAGTGGCACTTCCCACTTTGGCCTCCACTACACTAGGGGCTCTACTCGGTTGGGTAGACAGATTCAGATTGGGCAGGTTCTATTGATGATAGGCCTTCCACTAATGGCTATATTTTCTATCTTGGTTCTTCTCCAGTTGCTTGGGCATGCAAAAAGCAATAGGCTATTGCACTTCATTTTCGGAGGCAGAGTACAGGGTAGCCGTTATAGCGAGTCAACAGATTCTTTGGCTTCTCCAGTTATTGACAGAGTTTGGATTCCCACAGGATTCACCGACTGTACTTTGGTGTGACAACCAAAGTGCAATTCACTTTTCTCACAACCCATTTGAGCACCAGTAGACCAAGCATATCAAGATACACATCCACTTCATTCGGCAACACATTCAGGATGGAGTTCTTTGCTTGGAGTACCTTCCAACTCAGCAGCAAGTTGTAGACATCTTTACAAAGCCTTTTACATCACCTCGCTACCTTGAGTTACGTGGAATGCTTGGGGTTTCAGAAGTTATTCTTGGGGGGTGTTCGTGAGAACATCTTCCTTCTTCTTCTTTCTCTTTCCTTCTAGCAGGATTCTTTCCTTTTTTGGTTCGATATTTCTTCATGGATATATTGTACATGAGTACCTCATCAGGCCTAGTTGCGGGACTCATATTGTGGACATGTCACTTCTATTTTGGCCCCTAGCTTCACTTGAGGGGGGTGTTAGAGTAGGTATTTACCTTAACTCATGTTCACCTAGGTACATTATTTACCTTTATTGTATTTATCCTCACTCACTTATGTGTGTGGATATTTCTTTTTATTTATTTAGATATTAGGAGATATTATCTAGTTATTAGGTATAGTTCTTTCCTTGATCTATTGTATTGACTAGTTCTTTCCTAGATTTATGGTATTGACTAGATCCTTGATGTCTAGTTCTCTCATAAATCTATGGACTTGACTAGTTCTTTGATGACCAGTTCTTTCCATGATTTATGGCTTGATCTATGACTTTGACTGGTTCTTAGATTGTTATTCCTTGCCTATATAAGCAAGGCCCATTCTCATTGTATTTCATTGAGTTCCATAATAATAGATGATATTGCTACTCATTTATTTGCAAAGGTTTTGTGTAAATTTATTCCGGTGAATTGCTTTCATCTTATTGATTGTGGTGTTTGATTAGCATCTATGTTCTTGGCTTGGTACGATCTGGTTATTATTCCTTTTATGCTATCGAGTGATAGATGATATAGACATCTAGTAAGTTTTTCTTTGCAAGCAAGGGTTTATTATTTTCATGCATATGGAATTTGTTAGATATTTTGTAGCATGCATTTTTATGCAAAACAGAGTGCGTAATTGGATTTCGAAGGTGCCAAAACCCTAGAATCGACTGTAAAATCGACCATGTTTTGAGATAGTAAAATCTGGATGCATTCTTTTATCCATTGGATATAAGCGTGTACCTTTCAGATGCATTCTTTAACCCTCTAGATATTTTGGTTTTGGATGTAGTATTTTATCCACTGGACGTAGATTTGTACCCTCTGGGTGCATTCTTTTATCCATTGGATAAAAGCGTGTACCTTCCGGATGTAGTCTTTTACCCTCTAGATATTTCAGTTTTGGATGTAGTCTTTTATCCACTGGATGCAAATCTGTACCCTCTAGGTGCATTCTTTTATCCATTGGATAAAAGTGTGTACCTTTCGGATGCAGTCTTTTACCCTCTGGATATTTCAGTTTTGGATGCAGTCTTTTATCCACTAGACGTAGATCTGTACCCTCTGGGTGCATTCTTTTATCCATTGGATAAAAGCATGTACCTTCCAGATGCATTCTTTTACCCTCTGGATATTTTAGTTTTGGATGCAGTCTTTTATCCACTAGACGTAGATCTGTACCATTTGGGTGCATTCTTTTATCCATTGGATATTGACGTGTACCCTTTGGATGCAATGGTTTACCCTCTGGACATTTTAGGTTTTGGGCGTAGGCTTTTATCCTTTGGTCGCAAGTCTGTATCGTGTGGATGCACTCTTTTACCCTTTGGACATTTGGGTGTCACGTGTACCTTTTGAAAAGAAGATCAACATTAAAATATTATTTTAATAGCAAAACCTTCTAGAGCTCATAACTTTTGATCCGTAGCTCGGATTAAGGTGATCTTTTTTTTGAAATTGTGTATTTTTTTGAGATCTACGCATTGGTGAGATTTTTATACACATATTTCAAATGTAAAAGGTACTTTTACTCATTGTAATATTTACATGCACTCAATTATAAAGTGTCAATTTGGGAGGGTGTTGTAATCTCTTGTGGATGCAATTTTGGTTGAGCCCGACGTCCTCAAATTTTGGGTGTTGCATTCGTATATCTATGGGTGTATGCATTTATATCTCTCTTTTTGTTGAGATATTCTGGATCTGTATTTTCGACACTTTTGGCATGTTGACAGTCTCTCTTACGAGGGAGCTATTCTAGTGGAGCTCAGTGTTAGTTTGTCAGTGTTTGAGTAGTTGATTTTGGCAACTCATACAGATCTGTGGTGTCACTCTACCCATTCAGCAGTATGGGAGGGTATGGTGTTGATATTAATTCTTTGGGTTTCGTGTCCTTACCTTGTTATGTGTTGATACTTCTTCGGGTTTCGTGTCCTTGCCTTGTTACCTTGTATTTTCTTGGATCGTGGCACTCCTATTTATTTAGATCTCGTGTCCTTGCCTTGTTGCCTTTGTTTTTCTTTGATCGTGGCACACCTATTTGTAGCAATTGATCAAATTATGTTTGGTGTTTGTATTTCACTTTTTGACATCACTCCATTGACAGTCTCCTTGCATGGAGCTATTCTAGTGAAGCCCAATGTCAGTTGTTTTTGAGTTATATGATCGAGTAGTGGATTTAGACCATAGTGTGCACCAAACTTCTTCAACATTGTACAAGTTTTTTGGAGTTGAGCTTCTAAGGATATCTTGTAGCAGGATTTTTCTCTCTACTTTGTTATTACTGGTTTTGGGTACCTTGCGGTGTCTATTTTTCCTAGTTGTTGTACGTGGGTACCTCATCAGGCCTTGTTATTGGGACCCACCTTCTTTTCCACCCACCTAAGCTATGCTTACGGGAGGGTGTTAGTGTAGGTTATTATTTATCCTTTTATTTATTTATTAGGATAATTCTTACACTTGTGTTAGCCCTACACTTGTTGGGTTAGCTTGCTTAGGTGTACTAGTTGTGTGGAGTTAGCTTCTCAGTTATGTCGAGTTAGCTTACTAGTCTTTTGGAGTTAACTTAACTACCAATATCAGTTAGTGGGAGTTCTTCACCATTGATTTAGGTAGTAGTTGCACTTCCCTCCTCCTATATGTACATATTTCTTATTGAATAATTAAAGTCATTCTATTGTAATGTATTGAGCATTATGGATTATGATGGATTTCCATATATGGTATTTTAGCTCTTCTGCTTTGCAAATCTAATGTGGTGTGCTATTATCATCTAAGATCATAGCTTGGAACAATATTCTTATAATTCCTTTCATGGTATCAAAGCAGGAGATGCTATTGACATTCGTCTCTGTAAGTTTTATTTTACAAATAATTTTTTTATATATTCATATGTTTCAGGATTTTCTTGTATTTTTTTGCTGCATGAATTTTTATGCAAAACAGAGGCTTCCATTGGATCCAAAAGGTAGCAAAACCCTAAGATGGGTTCAGAAACTGGACCATTTTGGGGGAAATAAGTTTTTGGTTTTTTTGTTGTGCGAGAGAAACACATAGGATTTACCTCGAGATTCGTGCCATACGAAAAAGGAAAACCATAATTTTTTTTTGGGTTTCTTTGGGTTTTTGAGATCCAATCTGGGTATTTCTTTGTTGTGGCATAGTATTTTCGATTTGCGCGCAAGAGCTCTTTTTTTGAAAAGACGTTTCTTTTTTTTTTGGCGAGGGCTCCACGAATCGTGCACGACTATTACTATTTCGAGAAAATCTACGAGACTACTATTTTGGGTGATGAAGGTCACTTTGAAACAGATCCGTAAATAGCAGTTTTTACGAAGAAGAAATAGTATCAACACATAACAAGGTAAGGACACGAAACAATTTGACATGACAGATCTTGGGCTATTACATTATTTCCTTGGTTTGTAGATTTCTCAAACAGATTCAGGGATTCATTTGAGTCAGCAAAAGTACACCCATGATCTTCTTAGGTGCTTTGATATGGCTGATTGCAAGCCAAGTCCATCTCCTTTTCAGTCTAGAGTTACTCTTACATCCACATGTACCACACCACTTTGTGATCCTACATTATATAGGTAGTTGGTTAGGAGTCTCATGTACTTGACCCATACTCACCTTGATATTTCATTTGCAGTAGGGCTTGTATCTCGGTTTGCACATTCTCCTCATAGTAGTCACTAGTAGGCTGCTAAAAGGATTTTGAGCTATTTGCATGGCACTTCCCACTTTGGCCTCCACTACACTAGGGCTCTACTCGGTTGGGTATACTGATTGATTGGGAGTTCTATTGATGATAGGCCTTCCACTAATGGCTATATTTTCTATCTTGGTTCTTCTCCAGTTGCTTGGGCATGTAAAAAGCAATAGGCTATTGCACTTTCATTTTCGAGAGGCAGATACAGGCAGCCGTTATAGCGAGTCAATGATTCTTTGGCTTCTGATTATTGTGAGTTTGGATTCCCACAGATTCATCGATTTGTACTTTGGTGTGACAACCAAAGTGTAATTCACATATCTCACAACCAAGTTGAACACTAGTGGACCAAGCATATCGAGATACACATCCACTTCATTCGGCAGCACATTCAGGATGGAGTTCTTTGCTTGGAGTACCTTCTAACTCAGTAGTAGGTTGCATACATCTTTACAAAGCCTTTTACATCACCTCGCTACCTTAAGTTGCGTGGAATGCTTAGGGTTTTGGAAGTTGTTCTTGGGGGGTGTTTGTGAGAACATCTTCCTTCTTCTTTCTCTTTCCTTCTTTTGGTTCGAGATTTCTTCATGGATATATTGTACATGAGTACCTCATCAAGCCTAGTTGTGGGACTCATACTGTGGACATGCCACTTCTATTTTGGCCCCTAGCTTCACTTGAGGGGGTGTTAGAGTAGGTATTTACCTTAACTCATGTTCACCTAGGTACATTATTTACCTTTATTGTATTTATCCTCACTCACTTATTTGTGTGGATATTTTTATTTATTTATTTAGATATTAGGAGATATTATCTAGTTGTTAGGTATAGTTCTTTCCTTGATCTATGGTATTGACTAGTTCTTTCTTAGATCTATGGTATTGACTAGATCATTGATGTCTAGTTCCCTCATAAATCTATGGACTTGACTAGTTCTTTGATGACTAGTTCTTTCCATGATTTATGACTTGATCTATGACTTTGACTGGTTCTTAGATTGTTATTCCTTGCCTATATAAGCAAGGCCCATTCTCATTGTATTTCATTGAGTTCCATAATAATATATGATATTGTTGTTCATTTTTTGCAAAGGTTTTGTGGAAAGCTATTCGGGAATTTCTTTCATCTTATTGATCATGGTGTTTGATTAACATATGTGTTCTTAGCTTGGTACGATCTGGTTATCATTCCTTTTATGGTATTAGAGCGATAGATAATATAGACATCCAAGTAAGTTTTTATTTACAAGCAAGGGTTTATTTTTTTCATGTATATGGAATTTGTTAGCAATTTTTGTAGCATGCATTTTTATGCAAAACAGAGTGCAGAATTGGATTTGGAAGGTGCCAAAACCCTAGAATCGACTGTAAACTCAACCATGTTTTGAGACAGTCAAATCTGGATGCATTCTTTTATCCATTGGATATAAGCATGTACCTTCCGGATGCATTCTTTAACCCTCTGGATATTTTGATTTTGGATTGAGTCTTTTATCTACGGACGCAGATCTGTACCCTCTCGGGTGCATTTTTTATCCATTAGATAAAATCGTTTACCTTCCGAGATGTAGTCTTTTAACCTCTCGGATATTTCGGTTTTGGATGCGATCTTTTGTCCACCTTTGGATGCAAATCTGCACCCTCTAGGTGCATTCTTTTATCCATTGGATAAAAGCGTGTACCTTCCGGATGTAGTCTTTTACCCTCTAGATATTTCACTTTTGGATGCAGTCTTTTATCCCTTTGGACATGAGATCTGCCCTCTGGGTGCATTCTTTTATCAATTGGATAAAAGCATGTATCTCCCAGATGCATTCTTTTACCCTCTGGATATTTTAGTTTTGGATGCAGTATTTTATCCACTAGACACAGATCTGTACCATTTGGGTGCATTCTTTTATCCATTGGATATTGATGTGTACCCTCTGGATGCAATGGTTTACCCTCTGGACATTTTAGTTTTTGGGCGCAAGCTTTTATCCTTTGGTCGCAAGTCTATATCATGTGGATGTACTCTTTTACCCTTTGGACATTTGGGTGTCACGTGTACCTTTTGAAAAGAAGATCAACATTAAAATATTATTTTAATAACAAAACCTTCTAGAGCTCATAACTTTTGATCCGTAGCTCGGATTAAGGTGATCTTTTTTTTGAAATTGTGTATTTTTTCGAGATCTACGCATTGGTGATATTTTTATACACATATTTCAAATATAAAAGGTACTTTTACTCATTGTAATATTTACATGCACTTAATTATAAAGTGTCAATTTGGGAGGGTGTTGTAATCTCTTGTGGACGTAATTTCGGTTGAACCCGACGTCCTCAAATTTTGGGTGTTGCATTCATATATCTATGGGTGTATGAATTTATATCTCTCTTTTTGTTGATATATTCTGGATCTATATTTTCGACACTTTTAGCATGTTGATGATATCTCTTATGGGGAGCTATTCGGTGGAGCCAGTGTTAGTTTGTCGGTGTTTGAGTATTTTATTTTGGTAACTCATACAGATCTGTGGTGTCACTCTACCCATTCAACAAGTATGGGAGGGTATGGTGTTTATATTGATTCTTTGGGTTTTGTGTCCTTACCTTGTTCATGATTATATCGCTTCTTCGGGTTTCATGTCTTTGCCTTGTTATCTTGGATTTTCTTGGATCGTGGCACTCCTATTTATTTAGATCTCATGTCCTTGCCTTGTTTCCTTTGTTTTTCTTTGATCGTGGCACACCTATTTGTAGATTGATCAAATTATGTTTGGTGTTTTTATTTCACTTTTTGACTTCACTCCATTGTGATCTCCTTGCATGGAACTATTCGGTGAAGCCCTAAATGTCGCTTGTTTTTAGTTATATGATCGAGCAGTGGATTCAGACCATAGTGTGCACCACACTTCTTTAGCATTGTACAAGTTTTTGGAGTCGAGCTTCTGAGGATATCTTGTAGCAGGATTTTCTCTCTACTTTGTTATTACTGGTTTTGGGTACCTTGCGGTGTCCATTTTTCCCAATTGTTGTACGTGGGTACCTCATCAGGCCTTATTGTCAGGACCCACCTTCTTTTCCACCCACCTAAGCTATGCTTACGGGAGGGTGTTAGTGTAGGTTATTATTTATCCTTTTATTTATTTATTAGGATAATTCTTACACTTATGTTAGCCTTACACTTGTTGGGTTAGCTTGCTTAGGTGTACTAGTTGTGTGGAGTTAGCTTCTTAGTTATGTCAAGTTAGCTTACTAGTCTTTTGGAGTTAACTTAACTACCAGTATCAGTTCGTGGGAGTTCTTCAAAGACATTGATTTAGGTAGTAGTTGCACTTCCCTCGCTCCTATATGTACATATTTTTTATTGAATAATTAAAGTCATTATATTGCAATGTATTGAGCATTATGGATTATGATGGATTTCCATATATGGTATTTTAGCTCTTCTGCTTTGCAAATCTAATGTGGTGTGCTATTATCATCTGAGATCGCGGCTTGGAACAATATTCTTATCGTTCCTTTCAAATACCATTTTCTTGGCCTCCAAGGCTCCAGGATGACACCTTATCCACTTATCATGCCTAGTCGGGTCCTCACGCTTTTCCTCAAGTGCCTCTAGAATTGCCAAATACGGCTAAGTCCTTTAAACCCATCTTCTACCTCCCACACACCCTAGTTTTACTAAAACCCTTCTTAAACCCCTTTGTCTGTGTGATTTCCCATGAGCGCCCTTCTTCTCATTGGTCCTGTGTGTGTGCACCTCTTGGTATTTAGCCAATATTTTAGAGTCCAACAATGATCAGCTTGGATCAAAAAAGTCATTAATGTGCGCATTCAACCTTCGACCTACATATCACTTGGTATTCCTCCTTAACAATTTTACCTTCTTTTTGTTTCATCCTAGAAATCATAAAACTTATTGGTGAAATAGAAACAGCTACAACATTTAGAAGATTCGATCAAAAGTAGAATTCATGGCTCACAAACTATGGGGAGTTGTAAATGGAATAGAGTTAGCTCCTATCAAAAGACATGCAGCTACTAATAATGTCATCACATATCAACACAAAGTAGAAGAAGTGATTTCCATTATCTTGTGAAGCATACATGATGAATGTTTGCTTCATATAGGAAATCTAGAAAGTTCTAGTGAAGCTTGGGTACAATTGGAGTCAATGCATGAAGGTACACATTTATCAAAAATTATTAAATTGGTTTTAGAGCTTATGACAACTCCCATGAAGGGAGATGAAAAAGTGATTAATTATTTAGCAAAAATAAAAAATATTAAGTCACAATTAGATGGATGTGGCAATAATTTTATTCACGATAAATTTCTTGATTTTATCATCCAGGTAAATATTCATGAAAAATTTAGAAATTTCCTCTCAATTTTAAACTCTAAATATCAAACAGAACAAGACATTCCATATTTTCAAACCCTTAGTTCTCTTCTTATACAAGAAGAACAAGTAATGTCAAATTTTGATTCTAAGGAGAATGCCTGACAAGAACTTATCACTCATAAATCAAAACATAAAATCTCTAGATTCAACAAAAACAAAAAGCAAAATTTTAAATCTCCTAATAAGGATAAGAAACTTGGAACTCTAAGAGTTATATTTCATGGAAAATTCCACTATAATGGTAAATTTTGACACAAGAAATGGGATTACAAATTTAAAAATAACAAAAGAAATCCTAATTTTCAAAAGGGTAACAAATATGTTCAAGATAAAAATCAAAATCAAAACAAGAATAAGAAAAATAACCAAAAATCAAATGTAATTGCTTTATATGCCACTTTTTTGTTACTACAAAATAAAATGAATGGATATTAGATAATGGTGCTTCTAGGAATATGAATTTTAGATCTAATATCCTATCTAAACTTAGTGAATGTAATGATCAAATCTATTTAGGTGATCATTCCATTCTCGATGTTCAGGTTAGGGAAAAGAAAAAGTAGCAAATGGTTTTATTAACAATGTATTGTTAGTACCTAAACTTAAAATGAATTTTCTTTCTTTTTCTCAGTTAACTCAAAATAACTATAGTGTAACATTTTTAAAGGATAAATGATTTATTAAAAATGAACATAATATTACTATAGTTGAAGGCATTTAAAGAGATGGTTTGTATGTATTTTCTGGTTTTCCTTCTGCATCTTGTTTGAAAAATCAAAGAAGTGACTTGCATGTGTATAGCATGAGAGGCTAGGTCATGTCAAATTCAAGAGCATGTACGACATGTCTCACTAAACCTAGTAACTAGTCTACCATCTATTTCCCAAAATAATGAAACTTGTGAAGGATGCTTACATGGTAAGTAATCTGCTAATCCTTTTCACAATCATCATGATGATAAATCTTCTGAACCTTTAGAGCTTGTCGATAGTGATGTTACAGGACCCCTAGAAGTTCCTTCTCTTAATGGTTCTTTGTATGCTTTCACTTTCACTGATGCTTTCACTCATATGATTTGGTCGTATTTCCTTAAAAATAAATTAGGTGTCTTGTCAAAATTTAAAGAATTCAAAGCTTTATTAAGAAACTCTTCTAAATATAAAATTAAGAGGCTTATAACTGACAATGGGGGATAATATGTGAGTCAGGATTTTGACTCATTTTGTGTTGAATGTGGCATTCAAAGGGAACTAACTACTCCATATTCTCCTCAACAGAATGGAATTGCGGAAAGGAAAAACCGCACTATTATGGAAATGGCTAGGACCATGATAAATTCTGATCAAGTTCCTAAGTTCATTTGGGTAGAAGCTATAAACATTGTTATTCATATCTTGAACAGAATTCCCCGTAAAGCCTTAGTAAATTCAAATCCTTTGGAAATGTGGTCAAACCATAAACCTAGTATATCTCATTTGAGAATATTTGGTAGCCCATCTTATCTCTTTATTCCAAAATGGAAGAACATTGATCAGACCTACTTTCCTTGTAGCTTTGTAGGATACAAGTATAAAAAATAAATGTCTTAAGATATTTGATTCATTAAAAGAGAAGTTATAGAAAATAGGAATGTTTTTTTAATTATTGGTAAATAGTTTTAAAGGGACTATACCCTGTTACAAAAAGGGCTCAACAACCAGATATAACTATGTAGATGCGCCAAAAAGGATCAAAATCTAGATAGAACACTATTTCCATAAGTAACCAAGAGATAGTTACAAACAAGAAACAAAATAGGACATAGACTGCAATAGAACAACAAAAAAGCAACAAAGTCACAGCAAAAAGACCACAAAAGATTAGCATCTAAAATGAATCCCACCAGCCCAAGTGAGTTTACTTCTTAGATGCTCTTTCAATTCTGGACTGGATTGTTTGCAGCGAGGTGAACAACACCAATGTGGTGATGTGCGTTGGGTCCAAAGCATTCAACTGCGAGATGGTCAGACTCCTCTCTTTATCATTCCCCCAAATAGTGGCAGGGATCCCACTGAGCATGGCAATGCTCGAACTTGCTACTCTAAAAAGTCACTTATGGCTTTGAAGATAGCCATGTTGTGATCATGTCTATCTTTAGCTCTCCCAGTCTATTGTCCATAGACTCCAATCTATGAGTCTAATGTCATTATCTTCATCAATTTTTATTTTTCCTTTCTACTTTTCCATATGCTGAAGGTCCTTCTTCAGCTGCTTCATCTCTTTCTCAGAGACTCCAATCTATGAGGCACATGATTCCCCTCCTGATGCAAGGCCATATCAATACCAGCATTGCTGATATGCAACAAGTTTTGAGCAACCTCCAACTCTTTGGTGCTTCTGAGAATCCAGCAGTGTGAGGGGTGTCCGTTTTTGAAAGCTTGGGGTTCTTGGTTTTGGATTTGGAAGGGGTGTCAAGAATGGGAGTGGGAGCAGAGGAGGTGGTAGCATGTGGATCACTGGGAGTAGTCGGGAAGCCAGGGAACTTGGAGACACAAAGCTTGTGCAATAGGAAGATAAGGCCCTGGTGCAAAGGAATAACATGAGAGTGCTTTTAAAAGTATAGAACAGACTGTGAAGGGAATTGAGAAGGTAGTGCGGGAAGAAGACCGTAAAATTCCTTCTAAAATGGTTTAAAAAGACAAGGTGTTTAACAGGGATCGTTTTATAATGCCCTTCCAAAGAAATATATCTAACCATCATATTCGTCACTTCATCATACGACTTGGGAATAGAACTTACCCTTATGCCCGTAGAAACAAAATCAAGCTCCTCACCCTCATCAAAGAATTTCTTGACCTTCGTGACCTTGTTAATCATTTCTGAAAAAATGATAGCCCTCCAATTCTAGGCCTGTAGCCTCAGCAATCAACTCTTCGTTGATAGTAACACGGTGGCCACCATATTTGACCCTTCTATCCTTCCAATCCATAGAAAAATGAACCAAAATGTTCTGATCATGACCCTGAATGTGCTCAATGAAATTGGAGATGCCTCCCTTGTGCAAGAGGTTCCAAAGTTCCTCATTATTCTTCTAGGCCAGATCACAACATGGCTCCAATTGACATGGTGCCCCTCCCATTTTCTTCTTCTTCCTACTAATCCTACAAATTTTCTGCTCAAAACCCTCATTTGAATTTGTTTCTTCCTTATGTCTGTCCCATTTTTGAAATTCCTTCCCCCTGTGCGAGGTTCAATGGCGTTAATGTGGCCGTAATAAGGAGGATAATTCACACATGTGTGATCTTTCACCTCTGCTAAGGCCCACTCCATGTCATTATTATTATTACTCCACGTATGTAATCCCATAATTATCCACATTAATGCTAGTTTGAACCTCCTTAGGGATGTAATTTTCATTATCCCATATGGTAAGATTATTATTGATGCCCATATTAGCCAATGTGTCCGCAACCTTATTCCCCTCCCTATAGGTATGTCTAATGATGATATTCTTGAAATTTTGACAAATATTTCTTGCTTCCAAAATAAATTCCTTGATAGTCCAGCTAGGAGGAGAAGTTTGATTTAGATGGTTGATGATGTTAAGAGAATCCCCTTCCAAAATTAAGTTTTGTATATCATAATCTTTGGCAATCCTTAGCCCCCATAGAGCAGCTAGGGCTTCAACATAATGATTCATCTGAATCCCCATTTTACTAGCATAAGCAACAACTAAACATCCATCATGGTCTCTAATAACACCTCCCTTAGTAGTAAAACCAGGATTACCCTTGGAGGCACCATCAAAGTTTAGTTTATGCCAATTTCTCTTAGGAGGAATCCAATGAATCAAATACCTATCAATGTTTGAGGTATTCCTAATATGCAAACTAGCAGTTCCAATCTTCCAATTGGAAAGAATGTACTCTTCATCTATAGGATATTTCTTATTTTTGGGAGGTTTGAATCTCCCAATATTATCTTTAACAACATGCCCAATCTTAAAAAAGCTGAGCTTGCAATGTTGTTTGTTATTTCTGAAAATGATATCATTCCTATCTTTCCATATTCTCCAAATAATATGGGGCATGACCAATTTCCAAAGTCTTCTCACAACACAATGCTTAAAAGGAGGATTCCATTGGATCCAAAATTGAATGAAGTCCTTAGGCACCATCCAGAGAACATTGAACTTGGAAAAGGCATAGCTCCAAATCATGGTAGCATAATCACAGTGGATAAAAAGGTGCTTAATATCTTCAGAATATTTTTTGCATAGGTGGCACCTATTAGGCATTATGAACCCTTTCTTTATCAGGTTATCATTAGTAAGAATTCTTCCTCTGAGCACAAGCCAAAAGAAAAAGTTGATTTTAGGGGTTAACTCAGTCATCCAAATCTTGCTCCAATTAAATTCACTCTTGGTATTCTCAAAGTAAGAATTATATCCAGATTTAACCATATAGTCCCCATCTCTAGATTTGTGCCATACAATTTCATCTTTGACTTCCACCTGATTCAAGGGGATGAGGTCCAGTTTCTCCTAAAGAGAGGACAACACAGAGTTCAAATCAAATCCATCCATTGAGAGCTATTTCCATCTCTTTTTATTTCCATCAATTTCCATGTAATCAATGACCTTAGTACCATATTTCTGTTCAAGACTCTCCTTAGCTGCACCAAATCTATCATTGAGGCTAAGATTAGACCAATTATCACCCCAAAATTGATGTCTCTACCATTTCCCACTTTCCATCTACACCCTTGCTTGATAAAATTCTTGGTAAGAATCAAGTTGTTCTAGAAAATGGAACCATGGGGAAGTTGTTCTACATGGAGGAAGGAGAAAGTTGTTTGTTGCTCAAGATATTTAGCCTTGATGAGTTCAATCCATGGTTGTTCCTCCGATAGCATTCTCTAACCCATTTTTGCAATTAAGGCCATATTCATTTTTCTAATATCTTTTATGCCCAATCCCCCAATCCTTTTAGGAGTGCACACTTGATCCCAGGAAACCAGGTGATATTTGAATTTTTCCTCCATTCCCTGCCATAAAAAGTGTTTCTGAATCCTTTCAATTTTTTCTCTGAAGGCAGAAGGAATGTTGTATAGAGACATAATGTAGATAGGCAAATTTTGAAGAGTGCTTTTGATAAGCAGACATTTACCAACACTAGAAAGAATGGCTCCTTTCCATCTGGCCAATTTCTTTTGGAATATTTCCAATAAGTCATTCCAGACTTTGTTTGAGACTTTTTTAGTACCAAGGGGGAGCCCCAAATAAGTAGTGGGAAGTAAATTGATTTTGCAACCCAATACTTTAGCAATTCTATTTTGTCTTTCCAAAGGAGTATTGAAAAAGAAAATAGAGCTTTTGTCAAAGTTGATCTCTTGTCCAGAAGCAGCCTCATAAAATTTTAGAATGGACTTGATCACCTTAGCTTCCAGTATAGATGCCACTAATAGCAGGATAGTGTCATCCGCAAATTGTTGATGAGAAGTTGTTTGATTCGTAGAGGTAGGTTTAGTGCCTTTTAGAAGACCATCTTTAATAGCTTTGGTGATTGTTCTGCTGAGGCTATCCACCATAATAATAAAGAGTAGAGGGGATATAGGATCCCCTTGTCTTAATCCCCTACTGCTGGTGAAGTACCCCACTAGTTCACCATTAACCACCATAGAGAATCTAGTAGTTGAAATGCAAGCCTTGATAACTCTTTCTGAATTTGTTAAGAAATCCAAATTTGGCCAAAAACTTTGTCAAGAAAAGACCAAGAGACTTTATCAAAGGATTTATTCATGTCAAGTTTAAGGACCATGCTTTCCTTTTTATTATTATCCATAGAGTGAATAATCTCATGCACCATGATCACACCATCTTGAATTATCCTACCTCTGATGAACCCACTTTGTTGTTTTGAGATTAAATCATTCAAAATGAACTGCAGTCTGGTGGCAATAATCTTAGTAAAAATTCTATAGACAACATTAACCAAGCTAATGGGTCTAAAATATTTAGCATCCATTTTTTTGAGCCAACACGATGTGGGTATTATTAAGCTCTTTCAATAAATCTCTAGTTCTAAGAAATTCATTTACAGCCCTTAGGAGATCGTTTGAGCAAATTTCCCAAAATTTTTGAAAAAAATTGATAGAGAAGCCATCAGGTCCTAGAGCCTTATCTCCTTCAAGAGAAAAAATAGCTTTCTAAAGCTCCTCCAAAGTAACAGCTTTGGTAATATCTTTAAATCTTTGCTCCTCTATTTTATCATGCGGGATAGCTTCTAACATAAAAGAGTCAGCCATATCATTAGTAGCACTCTTCTCATTGAGAAATTTTTCATAGAATCTGAGAGCTTCTTCCTTGATGATCCATGGATATTTTATGATGTTTTCATTTCCTTTAGAGACTTCCGTAATCCTATTATAGGATCTATGCTTCAATGTGGTCATATGGAAGAATTTTATATTTCTGTCACCCTCTTTCAGCCATATAGCCCTAGATTTAAGTCTCCATAAGGATTCTTCCCTACTACAAACCGTGTGTAACTCTGAAAGGATATTTTTTCTACTAAATGATCCTCCCCAGATCTCCCCTATAAGTTTATTTTGTTTTCCAGATCTTGGAGTCTCTGTTTTAATTCCTTTTTTTTCACAAAAACATTCCCAAAGACTTCTTTATTCCAAATTTTAACCTATTTTTGACATTTTAAAGCTTTTGAATAAGCCTAAATTGAGCAGTTCCTCCTACCCCCAAATTCACCATTCCTTGATCCTATCAAAGATGTCATCATGCTCCATCCACATCTTTTCAAATTTGAAGGAGCTCCTGGTGGGCTTAACCCAATTAACAAAATTTAAAGCTATCAGATTGTGATCAGATCTGATTCTGGGAAAAGATGTGAGATGAAAGTCTTGGTGAAGAATCCAACTTATAGAGATAAGAGCTCTATCCATTCTGACTTGAATCATATCCCTTCCCAACCTCCGGTTTGTCCAGGTATATTGATTGCCATGAAGGTCCACATCCATGAGATTTAGTTCAACCATGAAATCAGCAAAATCATCCATACCAGTAGAGAAACAAGAGTTTCCCCCTTGTTTTTCTCCTGGATTTAATCAGAATTGAAGTCCCCCATAATGATCCAGCTGTCATCACTATTTTGAATTCTAAAAACCTTTAGATCTCTCCAAAGATTCATCTTCATCTCTCCATAGAAAATAGGAATGCTAAAATATTAGAAAGATATTTTTATTCTTCTTCTTCATCTTTTGTTATTTATGATGTTTCTAATGAAAATGAAAATGAATTTGAATTTGAAAATTTTGAAAATAATGTATGTGATGAAGAAACTAGTGTTGAACCTATAGTTGAAAATGAGATTATTCCTAGTTCTTCTGTAACTAAAAGACCTAGATGGGCTGAGTCTATTATTCAAGACTCTAATTTAGGAAACCTTCAGAAAATGACCAGGAGTCATCATACATATCATGCTGTGATAACTTTGTATGAACTTGAACCCTAATATTTCAAAGAAGCCTCTTCTGATGAAAGATGGATAGATGCTATAAAATCGAGTACACCGCTTTGATTAAAAATAAAACATGGGAAATAGTCCCTCCTCCAAAAAAACAAAGTATAGTCGGATCTAGATGGCTATACAAGATTAAATATAAAGCAAATGGAAGTATAGATAATTTCAAATCCCAAGTTATAGCTTGAGGGTTTACTCAAACACCTAGTATCGACTACATAGAAAAATTTGCACCAGTTGAAAAACTAAGCATAGTAAATATTTTGATTTCCTTTGCTACTTAGTATGGTTGGGAAATACATCAAATGTATATAAAAACTACTTTTTTAATGGTGATTTACAAGAAGAAATTTATATGGCCCAACCTAAAGGATTTGAAGAACTAGGTAAAGAAATGTATGTTTTTAAATTGAAAAAATATTTGTATGGTTTGAAACAAGATCCTAGAGCTTGGTATTCTAAAATTAACAATTTTTTAATGAAATTGGTTTTTCTAACTATGCATCTGATAATGATTTATTTGTTAAAACTGAATAAAATGTTATTATTCTCACTATATTATACATTGACGATTTATTTACATATCACTAGTACTTATAACACTTTAATCATGAAAATTAAAGGAAAGTTAATGCAATATTTTGAGATGAAGATTTAGGATTATTGCATCATTTTTAGGCATGGATATATTTCAAGATAAAAATTCTATTGTAGTATCTCAATCACAATATGCAACTAATTTTCTTAAAATATTTAATATGCTTGATTGTAAACCAATTTCTATTCCTATAGAAGTAGGATGTAAACTTGATCCTAAACCTGCATGTGAAAAAGATAATCCTACTTTGTACAAGAAACTTGTAGGTAGTTTTATTTATCTAACTATTACTAGACCTGATATTGCTTATGTAGTAGGGATTGCTTTAAGGTTTATGCAGGAACCTTATCAGGATCACTGGAAGTTAGCAAAAAGAATTTTGTGTTATGTAAAGGGCACTATTAATTATGGTTTACATTATATTTCATCTAACAATGCATATTTACATGGATATTGTGATTTTGACCATGCTGGTGATGTGATAGATCATAAATCTACAACTAGATATATATTCAAGTTTGGTGCAGGTGCCATTACTTAGAGTAGTAAAATAAGACGACAATTTCCATTTCTTCTATTGAGGCATAATATATAAGTGCAATGGAAGCAAAAAAGAAGTCATGTGGCTGAAGAGGCTATTGGAAGAGATGCACATGGAAGTTAAAGGAAGTACTCCTCTTCTATGTGATAGCCAGAGTTTTATTTCTCTCACTAAGAATCCAGTTCAACATCAAAGAATGAATAATATCGAGATACATATGCACTTTATTCATGAGAAGGTTCTCAAAGTGATATAGATCTCTAGTACTTCCTGATTGAAGATCAGGTTGCAGAATTGTTCATGAAGCCATTGTGTGCTGCGAATTTCTACAAGTTCTGTGCAATGCTTAGAATTTCAAGGTTTCCATTGAGGGGGAGTATGCATGACAATGCCACCTCCTAACATCTTTGGGGTTTATTGAATCCTTCTCCTCTATACTTCTACTCTAGTTAAACGCATTGTAAAAAGATCTTATATGATCTAAAGAAAACCGATAGATTTTACAAGAAAAATAGAGTCTAGTGTTCATATATTTGTAAAGGATGTTCTTGTGTTATACAAGGATCCTAGAGATTTGGTATAAGAATATTTCCATGCGAAATGGTAAGATTTAGTCTCACAAATACATGTGTTAGCCTACACCATTAGGGTTTATGGATTTGTAAATCATGTTGTACAAACAGGTAATGTTGGCATATGGATCCCACTTAATATTAAGGGGGAGTGTTAGAACTATAATATTAAGTGCATCATAATATATAGTTTATATTTAAATAATATAGAATAAACTATATTCATATTATTTAAATATAAACTTTATATTAGGGGTTGGTTAAATTATTTAATCAACTAATTAAATCGGGAGGTGTGCCCCATCACTTAATAAGGTTATAACCCTTCGGGTTATTTAAATATGACCTTAGGTCATATTCAGGATATATCGAATTGAAATAAAATCAATCAAATAATATTCTAGTGTGTGGAATATGAAGGTTAAATCTGGTGAAAACATGGAGTAGAAGTGAGGAGGGAGTTATTGGACTAGTAATTGTAAAAGTTTCTCTATAGTGGATTATTCTTCCATGGTTTTTACCCATTTAGGGGTTTTCCATGTTACATACGGTGTCACTGTGTAATTTGTTTTATGTGGTTATTTATTCTTACTATGGTGTGCACATTTATATTTCCACTTATTAATGTATGTTAACCTAACATTTAATTTAGTTGGTAAATATACCTTTTTACCCCTCGTCTTGACACTCATTGGCACATGTGAGGTTTTTATGGAGGATGATATCTTTAGGGATGTTTATAAAGGGTCCTAATAAGTATCTCCAAACATTAAGTTCAGAGAATAAGGCCCCAAGATTTATGAACCATTGTTAAGAGGGTAAGGAGGTCATAAACCCTTCTTACACCCTAGTTAGATAGTGATGAAAAGATATTGTTAAAACATGACAATAATAGATTAGATTGGATTTTATGATTATTGGGGTTGTATATGACTCCTTAAAATTTATGTTTGGTTGTAGATGATTGGGTGGGAGTTATCTTTCGACAAAGAAGTGGACCCCACAACAAATTGTAATTTTATAAAGAAGTTGTGTTTTGTCCCATGTTTTACGCTAGATATGTTGATTAAAATTTTTTTGATGAATTATGGATGCCATAATACATGTATGGAGTGGGTTAGATCACATTTAATCCCTTTGGAATTATGTGGAGGTCTATTTTGCATGACTAGTTTTAGGGCAGTTTTTGGCAATGTTTGTGACTCGGTTGTAGAGATGTTATTTGGTGCTTATAATCCAAGTGAAGGTGTTGTTAGAATTTGATGATGACCCTGAGGTCATGATATCTCCATCCATGTGTCATAATTTTATGGTTGAGGTGATTTGATGAGTGTTTCAACTTCATCTTTGAGGACTGGTTTTGTAGGTCACAGACCTAGTGAGGAGAGTTGTTTGAATGGTTGTTTCAAAGTGTGAAATGATGATGAAGAAGTGTAAAATATTGTTGGAGGTTTCTAGAAGACTTATAAAACATTTATAAGTGTTCCTTGATGTTTTGTGAAGGTCACTTAGCTCAAAATCCTATATAAGCAAGTCATTATCACATCCTTACTCACTTGACATTCATACATGATCCTATTGTAAACATCATTCTAAAAGCACTCAAAGGATTCATAAATCTATCCAAATAAACTACACATCATCTAAGGAATTCCCAAATAAATATATGAATAAATTAAATGAAAACTAGGTCAAGGAATCGAGATTCACCCATCTACAAGCATGTAAAAATCATAGACCCATATCGTAAGCAAGAGAAAATTCACTTCAATAATTTCTCAAGGGTTTTAATTAACACAAGGTTTAGGTTAAATATTTGAATCAAACCAAATCTCACTAATATTGCACTAGGTACATGTAATGCTACACAATTATCCCACTATCTTTGTATCAAGAGACATAAAGGTACCCCTAGGGGTTTGTTATATTTACACTTCTACAAAGCACTTAGGAGAAATACATGAGGCTTGAATCCACTTGAAGGATATGTAGTGAAACATTGGGATTGGTTCAATAGCTCAAATTTTGACCACCTAGGGTGGTCTAGCCTCAAGTACACACATATGTTTTTATTACATGTTGATTTTCCTTCAATTCAAGGTTCTTTGACCTTAAAGGTTCCTTCTAAGACACATTTATCGTAGGCATGTTTGATACATTTTTGGTAGATTTGAAGGTGATCAAGAGAATTTAGATGACATTCATCTAATAACTCAAGCTATGCCAAATGGTCTTGACGAAAATCATCATCGTTGAGCATATATTTGAGTGAGATAAAAAGAGATGGAATTTGGACTTCGAGAGGCAAGACAACCTCTATACCATAGACCAAAAAGAAAGGTGTGGTAGTAGTTGAGGTACAAATACTAGTGCGATAAGTACATAAGGAAAAAGGAATGTGCGTGTGCCAATCCTTACCAATATTGTCAAAAAATTTAATAAGAATTTAGTTTATGGTTTTGTTAGTCGATTCATCTTGGCCATTTGTTTTAGGATAATAAGGTGAATGCCGATGGCATCACGAGTTTCCGTACTTTTTTTTTGAATTATTTTCTATTATCAGTGATGAGGTAGTGAGAAACACCAAAGTGACAAATGATGTGATGGTTGATGAATTCACATATTTTCTTGGATTTTGTAGAAATAAGAGGTACAAATTTCACCCATTTAGTGTAATATTCGGTAGTGGTAATAATCCATTGATGACATTGGGAAGAATGAGGGTTAATTTCTCTAACTAGATCCAAACCCCATTGAGAGAAAGGCCAAAGGTATCATGTGACCTATAAGGTGTGAATAGGGGTGTGGTGAAGATTATCATGTTGCTAAAACTTCACACAATGCTTGACATAGTCACAAAAATTGTGGTTTAGGGTTGGCTAGTAATAGCCAAGGTGAAGGATGTGCTTAGTGACAACTAAGCCACTGAAGTGACCCCCAAAAATCCCATTGTGAAACTCCTTGATAGTGTATGGGATTTCAAAACTCGTAAGACATCATAAGAGAATACAATCAAATCCCTACTTATAGATAAGACCACCCATGATGAAATAGTGAGAGACACTTTTGTGAAAGGCTCGTTGTCCATTGCAAGTAAGATCGGAGGTAGAATTGAAAGGGAAAGGTAGTCAACAAACTAATTTTCCCAAAGGTCACGTGGGTAATTTTTAATGTGTCCTAAAATGTTAACGTCTTGGAATAGGTAAGATGGGGATTGCAATATTTGTATTGTGAAAAATATTTTGATTCGAGGAAAAGCATGTATTTGAGAAGCGAGACATGCTATGGTGTCTGCATACTTATTATTGGAATGCGGGGTGGTTTGAAGTGCATAATGGTCAAAGGTATTCAAAATCATGTCAACATGATGTTTGTGCTTTTGAAGTATCTCATTACAACACTAGTATATACCATTAACTTAGTTCACAACCAGTTGAGAGTTTCCAAAGATATTAATTTATTTAACATCTAAGGCTATGGAAGTTTAAATACCTAACACGAGTGCTTCTTATTTGGTGATATTTTCAGTAAAATAAAAATCTAGTTTGAAAGATAATGGCATAGGCTCACCATCAAGAGGAATGATGATAACTCCTACACCACCCCCACATTGACATTTAGAACCATTGAAGAATAAGGTCATATGGTTAATGATATCATCCCGAGAGAGGGTGAAAATGGATTCATTAGGGAATTCAAAGTTAGAAGGTTGGTTTCTAGAGATAGGTGCATATGCGAGTTAGTTGGCAATGATTTTTCCTTTGAAATATTATTTATGGATAAATTAGAGATCTAATTTGCAAGAAGCATGAGCCAACGTGAAACATTTTTATGTTGGTAAGGCTTAGTGTACATATATTGTAAGGGGTTAGTATTGGTGACAATGAAGGTTTTGTGGTTAAGTAGGTAATGATGAAGTTTAGTGGCGACAAATACTAAGGCTATGCTGAATTTTTCGACATGCATATATTTAGTCTCGTAGTCTAAAATCATACGGCTTATATAATAAACCACTTGCTCCTGTGTTTCTTGTCATGATGAATGTGTAAATAATACACAGGTTAAACACACAAATAATCCATATATTATTATTGTCTCTATTACAATGTATGGAGTGCTATTAAATATCCATCCAAATAGGAAAACCAACTTCCTATAAAGTAGGAAGTATAAACAATATAAAACCCCTATTAATATATTGTTATACATTTGTTATAACAATATATATAAAACTAACCATATAATTATTTACCATGATGTAAATACTAATTCCTAACATTCCCCCCCTTAGTGTTTACATGGTAGAAAAACATCCACACTCTCAACTGCAGTATGCTCACCCCGTGGCATGTCCAACTCTATGACTCATAAACTTGATGCAAAAGAAAGGCTCTCTCCTTCCATGGTTTTAAACAAGCTTACCACAAACCTTGATGTGAACAGGTCCCATCAACTATCCACCTCGTGTGGTTTTCTAGATCCTCCCACAAACCCTTTCAAGATCCATGAATTGACTTACTCGAGTGCTACTGTTCATCACTATGCTTATACATCAGGGAATTATGTAGGAAACATAACTTGTATATTACAAAACTGCATAATAAAACATAATGGAAATGGAATATTGGATCATATTCCCCCCCACAATGTGAAATTTCCACTCATATAGATACTGAGAAGAAAAATGCATCGAAGAACATACTCCTGAATGGATCTTGCTAGTTAGGTCTTGCTGCACATGGTCATTAATGCTAGTGAACGTATTATTCTAGCTGACCATTTTCTAACTAAGTATGGCAAATCGAGAGGACCAAGTCGATGGAGGATCACTAAAAGTCATCTGTGCTCCAACACAACTCTCTTTCCAACATCCATCAAATACCACATAAAACATGAACTCATAAATTGTACAATAAATTGTAATTCTGAAATGAAAGAGAACCCCCCCACACACACACACACACACACACACACACACACACACACACACACACACACACACACACACACACAACACCTTTGTCACCATAGTTTCATGTAAACCCGTCATTTTGACTAACGAGAGATCGCTATCTAACCTCCTACCTCCTGTGCCTCCATCCTCCATCTGATGAATCTCACTCAGAGGGATGAAATTTGAAGCTCAAATTTGTACCACCTTTTATCGATGTGTATTCCCCACCAATTTTTGCTTTGGCTTTGAAATTCCAAAGTGGGGGTCTGGGGGTGGCAGCCCCAATAGGGTCAAGGCGGTGCCCCTGCAAGGTCCCAGGCCAGGGAACATTTTTCTTCTTTGTAACCTTCAAAAACTTCATTAGAAATAACATCTTATCCCTCAAAATGTGGACGTCGGGTTACACCAAAAATGCATCCGTGATTTTATTATTATTATTTTTACAAAGACTTACTCGCAGCTTATATTGAATCTAATATTACTATAACCACTTACAATGGATGAAACACAATTAACAAGACTAACCTATTTGCTCCATTCGTGGTTGTGTATGAAGAGAATATATGTGAGAAGCTCTCAATGTGACATCTTAGCAGAGTAGACCACACAGGTGTAAAGTGAAGACTCTAACGAGAATGTAATGTAATTTTCCCGGTGTCATTCCAATTCCCGATCCAAACGTACTGCCATGCAATTTTTAACATAAAATGATGCAAACCAACCTTGAAAACATGACTTACGTGGTAGCTGGAGGGGGACACATTGATTTTCTACACGCTCTGTGATGGCTGCATGAGATCTACATGCTTTTGTGTATGTGGATTGAGCACAAACCACATTTTTCTTGATTTCATGCAATGACTATTTCCTTGGGCTTTCCATTTAATGCATGTAAATATTTTTGAGATGTATAGAATGACTCACAGACCACTTCAAGGTTCAAGGCACATAACGCCAAAAATTTGTAGGCAGGAGCACGTCAATGTGCTTCAGGTTTGACTAATAAATAAACATTCACGTTGATTGACACAACGTATTGTAGAAAATGGATTTTATTCATTGAGGTTTGAGATCCATGAGACCATGCATAGGTGTGTAGACTCATGACGTGAGGGGAGAGATCCACTTCATATGGATCGGCCTTTGAATGCCTTAGTCGGATGTATACTGATCTGTCACACCTTGTTATTTTTTACTTGCATGTGACTGGATATGCATGGGTCAAATCTTCACAATGGTGGGATGTACACGAAGTGATAAAATCAGGAGCTATGGGTGTCCATGTGGTGCTTTGGATGGGGGACATCGTGTGATGAAGAGATCTGCCAAAAAACCTCACAGCTTTTCCTCGGTCGCTAGAAACGTTGCAACCACAGATTCAAGCAATTTCAAGATCCTTCCATGCCTCTTCTATCATTTTTTGCACAGCTGCACATGTCTGATTCAAGCTTCTACACTCGAGAGGTAAACCATGATCTACGCTTTAATATATTATCTCCTCCTTTTTAAGGACAACTTGTAAACAACAATCCTCTCACTCAAGAACAAATATAATACAAACTATTATTTTAGACAGATTCTACCATCCCACATGGAAACTAAAACTCTCGGCTGACCCTTAGAATATTTTATTCTCCCATTTCTCTCAACTCGCTCTGGTACCAAATGTAAATAATAGACAGGTTAAACACACAAATAATCCATATATTATTGTTGTCTCTATTACAATGTATGGAGTGCTATTAAATAGCCATCCAAATAGGAAAACCAACTTCCTATAAAGTAGAAAGTATAAACAATATAAAACCCATATTGTTATACATTTGTTATAACAATATATATTTATATAACTAACCATATAATTATTTACCATGATGTAAATACTAATTCCTAACAGAACGGGCATGGCACCTAGGGAATGATCAAGAGCAAAAATGTAAAGGTAAAATGGTTGGTAATCCTCAGGTGGAATGAACAAAGGTGGTTATAGGAGGTATAATTTTAAGGTGTCGAAGGCTTTGTGGCATTCATCATCCCATTTTACATCTTTTTTTAGAAGATGATGAAATGGATGATGAGTGGTTGGAAAGATGAGAAATAAAGCAACGCATAGATTACAACTTACCTTGCAAACTATGAAGTTGATGAAGGTTAGTAGGTGGAAGAATCTCAAGAATATCCTTGATTTTAGTGGGATCAACTTTAATGCCACACAAAGAAATGATAAAACCAAGGAGATTTCTTGAGACAACAAAGCGAAGACACACTTCTTATGTTTAAAGAGAACACAGTATTCAATGAGATGGTGAAAGAAAACCTTAAGGATTGCAAGATGTTTAGCCTGATGTCTAGAATTGGCAAGAATATTGTCAAAATAATATTCTAATATGTTATGCATGATGTCATGAAAGATTTAAGTAATAGCCCAACGATATGTAGCACTAGCATTTTCCAAGCCATAGGGCATGACACAATGTGAAGGTCCCCAAGCAAAGTTGATGAATGTAGTTCTTTGTTGATCTTTCGGGGTGAGTAATATTTGGTTATAACCCAAGAAACAATCCATGAGTGATAAAATCTCATGGTTGGTGGTGAGATCAACTAGTTGTTTAATACTAGGTAGAGGAAAGTTGTCTTTGGGGCAAGCCAAGTTAAGGTCATGGAAATCTATGCAAATGTGAAGTTCCCTACCACTTTTATGATGGAAAGGATCCCTTTGGAGTTATTCTTTGATAAGAAGGGAAATCGAGGATGCATTTTTGTAGCTTCTCTTTCATGGGTTTGGCATCGGGAATGGTTACAATATTGTCGACAAAAATGTTTGGGTCAATATCGAGCATATCGAGTGTAGGACCAAGGAAAAGTATTGCTATGATCCCAGAGGAAAGAAGTGAAAGCTTCCTTTTCAAGAGTAGTATCTAAAGATTGACCTATTTTTAGAATGTGTGGGTCATTCGATTGTGAATTTTGATTTCTATGATTGATTCATTCAACATGGTTTACGTCTCGGAAGGTAAAGACTAATGAGTATAGGAATCCTTCGCACCAAGGTAGGTGAGAATAGACTCATTTTTATAACATTGAATGACGTTAATAGAAGGCGTATCTTCATCGATCATGTTGGGATACGGGAAGGGAAGAGAAGAGGAAGCCTCATCATCACGTTGATAAGTCGAGTTCTCGGGAAATGGTGTTCATGAAGAAAACAAAGGAAGGAGGAATGGATTCTCGATCCATATACTCTATAGGTGAAGGTTGTGGGGTAGGTGAATGGGGTGGGGAATGTTTATCATCCCCAATGAGTTTGAATCGGGCCTTCTTGGAAGGTGGTTCAGAAAATCCAATACCACTGTGGTCTTTATGCTTGTGAGTGGTGCAAGGAATGATAGTATGGCGGCCTTGTTCATAGAAACCAAATCCAAGGTCCTTATAAGCAAACCAATTGAGGAAGGTGTGGGAAAATTGGTTGGTGAGATATTGAAGGTCAAAGGATAATGGTTGAGTTTGGGAAGGTGGCTTGGGTGAGTAGATAGAAGCATCAAGTCCCCTATATGTTAGGTTGGTGTAAAGGTGGGGAAGATCGTCAAGTAAATATTCTCCTACGTAGTGATCATAGTAGGTATATTAGTGAAGGTTACCATTATCTTTAGGAGTAAGTAATGTGTCAATTTGATGAAGGCGGTATTCCCACATAGTGAGGCATTGAAAAATAACTTCTAAGGGATCAGTAGTTGGTATATGGGTAGCGGGAATGGATGAATCACTATACGGCCGGGAAGAAGAAGCATTAGATGTTTGAGAAGTAGATAGCTTGGCTGATGGGTAAGATAAAAAAGCTACGAAAGTAGTGGGAATAGAGGAATTAGTTTTGGAAGATGTAGTAGAAAACGTGGTGGATGGGGTAATGGTCAAGAATAAGTAGTAGTAGTGGTGGATGCCTTAACTAGTATAAGGACATCATTGGGTCAATACAACATGTTACAAGTCTTGAATGGTGAAGGGTCACTGGAATGGTATACTCATGCCCTTTATCTTTGAATTTTAAACAACGTAATATAATTAGAGGAACAAAACCCATTACACAAATCCAGGTCATCCAAACAACAAATTGTACTAGAATTCCCCCTTTAAGACATATAAAGTTGGGCCCCAGAATACTAGCTAAGTACAAGAAGGTGCATGGGCACGTGATACCTAGTTGAATAATGGCATGGGGTTGAAGGAATGTAGGGAGAGGTTCTATCGGTGTTTTTGAACATACGAGAATGTGCACACAATGTAGGATAGGTTTTGATTTAGCCGCATTGCATTCGGCGTCCGGACATCACACAAGAAAACGTGACCCTTGTGGATAAGGTGCCAACCTGGTGACTATAGGATCAAAAATGGAATATTCTAGGCATGTGATGGAAGGTTCCAAAAGAGCATCATTGCAAAGAGTGGAGAGCTTGGATCTGAGAAGGCATGCTCCCATGGAGGACCACTTCAACACTTGGCAACCAATCTATAACTTTTAAAAGGCATGGTGGTTGCTAAGGTTATAAATACAAGTGCCCAATAGAAGAAAATAAGGGGGAAGAAGAGAGGAGAAGCTCTAAAGAAATATAATGTAGGGTTCTAGGGGTTATGGATTAGGAGAAAATAAGAATCATGACACATTTAGAGGGATGAGATGTAATGTGATGAACATAGTGTAGTTTTGATGCATGACTTGGCTCTGCATGGTTATATGAAGGTTTTTTATGACCTAAAGGGATGTAATGTGGTTATTAAACCGATTAATATGAATATAAATCTCTTTTATGAATCATATATGTGTTCAAGAGTATAATACTTATGCATTTCCTTTCTGTATAAACCATTTCCATATGCTCATTATTTCTCTTTTCTAGATGCAATGAGATGACAAATATTTCTAGGTTTCTAGAATGTTGTATATTTCTTTTTGTCCTTCTACATTTGATTATCTATTATAATAAGATGAATTCTCATAAGACTCACATAAAGGAGAGACTCGTGTGCCGTGCAGATGCCTCGGGTGAGCACTCGGTGCCCACTTTGGGTGATAGGCCAACGTACATGGGATTAGACTATTGATCTAAGGGTATATGAATGACTACATCTTGGTTCCATTGGCGGGACCTCTTTTCAAAGTTGTTGTGAGAAATGGCAAGCAAATTTGTTCTTGTGATGCATGATGACAGAGTGTCTAACCTTAGAAAGTGTTGAAACATGGTTCAAGAGCACAGAGGACGAGTTTGCTAAAATATTCAACTTTGGACCTAAGTTCGATGCACATAGATGGGTAGAAGAGAACTTATACCATGAGTTGTATGAGACATTCTTTGTTGTTTCCCGAGTAATATGATTGGGTTTCAGCATATGCATCTAGATTGAGTTGTTACTACAGATCCCATGTGTGGGCCTAAGATGATCGTCCGAGGTTGCAGGATGCAGATCTGACTTGGACATGTGTTGTTGATCACTAGTGGAAGAGAGTGCTAACCAGTTATACTTTAGAATATGCCATTTCTATGCATTCCTTCCTAAAAGTTTTTGATTTTGAGTTTCTAAGGGATCCCAGAGGATCATTTTTGCATGTTATTCATTTGGCTATGAAGATCTTGGTCATTACCTTGAATTTAGAAGCATTTCCTATTAACGGCTAAGATTCTCAAAGCACTAGGAGAGGAAGCTAAGGTGGATAAAGATGGCAGACATTGTGGATGAGAAGAAAAGGGAGCAGAGACGAATCAAGCATAGTGAAGCTCATAAAAGGGAGATGACTAGACAATGTGAGGTTGTAAGTGTGATGGATCTATGGAGGCAGACGTTGCAGGAAGGAGTTGAGGTTCACACAGAGGATGTGGAACCTGAGCAGTCTGTGCTACCCCATCTTAGCAAGCATGGGAGAGAAGCCCCTTCAGCTTTTGATGATATTTTTCGCATGGAGAAAGGAGATCCGTCAGTGTGCATCCGAACTCACTTAGAGACCAACCCCGCCGCTTGGTTTTCCAAATCAAGGGAGAAGTATTGTTAACCCAATTTGTATCGGTGGGAGTAACTGATCTGCACCCATGAGATATAATTTCTTATTTGGTTCATCCATGGCCACACAATCCATTTCTATATTTGGATTAATTTTTGGACAAGATGCAAGTACGCAAGGTCTAGGTATCACGTCTGGGAGTGGCACGGGACATACTGTTGGTAGTGGGACAATATCACAAACCATCAACACATAGTTCAAAGTGGAATGTTGGTAAAACTAGGCGCAACCACTTCGAGGCCCTTTTTTTTGCATGAGGTGGAACTAGTGGGTCAAGAGGAATAGGACCTCATGAATCAAAGTAGTTCTAGTGGAGGAGGAAACATTAAAGGGAACCAAGGCTTTGGATTGGGAGGAAAAGGACCCACCACCTCCCAAGTGTTTTTCAAGATGTCTTTGCACTTTCCAAACTATAGGGGTATCGCGATCTTGTAGAGCATGTAAATAAGTGTGAATTACTATGGCACATCAAAGTGATCACTACCCAGGAGTAGAAGGCAAGTTAGTTTGCAACAAATTTGTAAGGACGTGCACATAGTTGGTATAGGAAGTATGACCCCATCGATAGTGGTAGACCACACCGCATTAAATAATGCATTCCTAACAGAACTCCATATCCTTGAGTTTTAGTAGAAGAGCATCAACGCTTTGAAAGAGATCCAACAAGGAATGGTAGAGAAGGTGCGGGATTATGACAGTGTTTCAAGACTCTCTTTTCTAAAATATCCTATGAAATTCATCCTTCTCAACATGCTCAATGGTTTGTCAAAGGATTGATAACACCATTTAGAAGGGCTTTGTCACACAAGACTTTCACAGACCCGCACGAGGTAATAGAAGCTTCCTTACGCATCGAAGCAATTGTGAGCATCGATACTAGTGTTAGTCCATTTATAGAGGCTCAAATTGCAACAATGGCCAATCTGTTGGATAATTTATCTATAAAATTAGCACAAGAGGTTTGAAGTGGGATTTGGTGTACAGACTACGAAGTGGAAGGGAATGAAAAGGATAGTTTCCCTTGGAATTTGGTACGCACTATGGTGGTAGATTGTGAGATCTGACATGGAGATCATGATGCAAGTAGGTTCCTTCTACTACAATGAGTGATCCGCAAGAATGTTTCTTGCTATTGCAATATATGTACCTCTACAACCCATGATACCAAGGATTGCAGATTGATTGATTAGATCCATGATGCTATTGATCTTGGTGTGTGCCAAAATAGCCTTGTAAGTAGTTCCAAGGATGATGATCATCGTTATGAAGGGTGCGTAGATGGAGGAGTGCGTGGAAGAGGTTTTTGTGGAGGATTTCATGGTCATAGTAACTGTGGTGGAGGATGAAGTGAATTCCCACGAGGAACCTATTATAACTGTGGATCTACAAAACATTACAAATATGAGTGTCCTAATCTGTTACAATGCTCATGGTGTAAAAAGAAACATAATTATGAAGAATGTCCAGAGCTCTATGAGCATATGAACCAAGAGTAACCTTTGGAAGGAAAAAGGCACTTAGGATTGTGAGCATCAAGAAGGTTGATTCACAGTGGATGCCATGAGTGACACATGAGTCAGGGCTAGAACCTATATTGGTGACAACATGAGTAGAGGCTGCATGTGCCGGTGAGATGTTGAGATAGAGGAAACTAGTTTCAAGAGAGGAAGTGATACATGGAAAATACCTGCAGACAAGGAAAATACATGGAAAATACATAGATAATGTGAGGCCTTATCAAATGAATCCAAATTTACGTGTATAGGTCAAGGAAGAAATATACAAGATGATAACATCCGGTATCATTGAGGTAGTGGAATAATTAGAATTGATAAGCCTAATGGTCATCAAAGTATCAACAAGGATGGTAGGATAAGAATCTGTGTGTTGACTACAAGGATCTAAATGCAGTATGTGTCATCGATCATTTTGAACCCCATTTATCAAGAAATTTTGGAGGGAGTAGTGGGTGTGAAGTCTACTCTTTCACGGATGGGTTCTCAGGGTATCACCAAGTAAGGATTGCCAAGGAATACCAAAAAAGAAAACTTTATCCACTAAATGGGGAAGTTTTTCCTACATAGTTATGCCTTCTAGATTGAAGAATGCACTGTTGTGTTCTCACGCATCTTGGTACAAGCATTTCGAGACTTCATCCATAAATTTATTCAAGTTTACTTGGATGAATGGGCCATGTATGGGTTGGTGAATGGATTGATGTTTGAGATATTTTGAAACTAAGGATATCTCTCAACACTAAGAAATGTGTCTTTGCTACCCCATTTGAAACCCTGTTAGGACACATTATAGGAAAATAAGCCTTACTAGTGGATCTTGCCAAGTTACGGTTATTGTGGGATTAGGGGAGCCTACTAATTAAAGAGCATCGCGGGTTCCTTGGGCATATGGGTACTATAGGAAATTCATCAAGGGATATGCCAAGATCATCGTACCTTTGGAGAAATTATTAAAACACAAGAGTTCCTTCCATTGGGGAGAGGCACAACACGGTAAATTTGACACTTTGAAGGATTGGCTTGTCATGGCGCCCATACTACGCTTCCCCTCTTGGGATAAACCTTTCTATGTGCATGCCGATGCCTCAGAACAATTATGAGAGCAGATCTTAAGCACAACCTCGTGAGGGAATTGTTGATCATCCCTTATGCTTTACAAGTAGAAATTTGACACCAATGAGAATAGAATTACACAAATACTAAGTGTGAGGCATTTTCTATGATATAAATGCTACATAGTTTTAGGTAGTATCTCATTGGCAACACCATTTATATTCTACATGACCATATGGCATTAAAGTACATATTTAACAAGCTTGATCTTTGTAGGGATGCATATGTCATTGGGTCTTATTATTTCAAGCATTTGAGTTCACAAAGTGGTCATAAAACCGGGAAAAATAAATTTAAGACCTAACCACTTATCAAGGATTAACTCGGGGAGGACGCGTCAAGAATTGAGGATACCATTTTAGACATGCAACTATTTAGGTTACTGGGCGTGCCCTAAGACTTGGAAGATATTGTGGTGCTCTTAAAAACAGTGTGGCACTAGAAGGGATGAAGGATCTGGAGAGAAAGAATTTAGCAATATGCGCCACACCCTTCATGTTGATTAGTGGAGACTTGTATAAGTTGGGTCATGATGAGATTTTGTGCCAATGCATATTGGAGCATGAGTGCGTGGCAATTATGGAGGAAACACATGGTGGGATTATAAGAGGACACTATGTAATAAATTCTACCGCATGAAAGATTTTATTAGCTGGGATTTGGTGGGAAACCATCTACAAGGATTTTATTGAGTTTTGCAAGGCCTTTGACAATTTCCAATGCCTTGACAAACCTGGAAAGAGAGATGAAATGCCCTTGTGACCAATAGCCAACACTAAAACATTTTAAAAATGGGCAATTGAATTTGTAAGGAAAATTTCACTAGTCGTGCGAAGGACTAGTTTGTAGTATATCATTACTTACACTAATTACTTGACATGGTGGGTAAAGGTAGTGCCTACGAAGGATGGCACTGCAACGATATCTGCTAGATTTCTATGGGAAAACATAATCAAAGCATGTATGGTTAACCTTTAAGTTTAATAAGTGATAGAGGTACACACTTTCTAAATGAAACAGATTAGGATTATATTATCATATTTTATGGTGGCCCATCACAAGACTACCCCTTATCACCCTCAAGAAAATAGAACTTTTGAGGTATTTAACAAGATACTAAGTCACACATTGACTAATATTTGTGACGTTAGAAGGCAGGATTGGGATGACAAAGTATCAACCATTCTATGGGCATATAGGAAAACCTACAAGACGTTGAACAAGGCCACACCGTTTCAATTGGTTTTTGCACGGAGGCTATTTTACCAATTGAATTCATGTTACCATCACTGTGTATAGCATGCGCATGAGGGTTATTTGGCAAGGAAGCGCTTGAACAAATAATTTATAAGTTGATGGAATTAGACGAAAGGTGATCAATTACTAGATGGATTCGGAAGATACAAAAAGAAAGACAAAAGGCATGCCATGATGGTCATATCAAGAACAAGAAGTTTCAGATTGGATGATGGTGTTGTTGTATGATTCCAAGTATCTGTGCCATCTTGGGAAGTTGAAAGTCCATTGGTTGGGACCCTACATCATCTCATAAATTATTGATTCATGCACTTACCAGATTACAAGTGTTAAATGGGATGAGATTACTGGTCATTTCAATGGGAGTAGGCTAAATCCCTACTATAAATAAGTATTTTTGGTATTTTTTATAAGGTAGTATTCCCAACTAGTCTAGAATTTCCCTCTATGTTTTTTCTTTTCTTGTGTTTCCCTTTCTCGTTACTTGTTCCTTTCTTTTTTTTTGTTTTGAGCCTTATGTGCCAATAACCACATTATTTTTCCAATGTTGTGTATGCGTAGAAGACCGCACATCTATTTTAGTGTGGGGTGGAGTAATGTAAAATATAAGCCTACAATACAAGTTAAGTGGCCCAATAGAAGGAAGAACGTAAGGTTGAGAAAGCGTGTGAGAAAATGGTGGATGATAAATTATGGTGTCAAAAAGATGTAACAAAACCACGTAAGAAGGATGAAGAGCACAGGAGCAACATGAGGTAGGTGAGAGAAAAAATCAAGAAATAGGACAAAAGAAGTGGCTTCAGGCGTTGTTTACGTGCACGTAAGAGTCTTGAGACCATTTGGATTTGGGCACACCAAAAGGTTGTCAAGTTTTTACACAGGATTAGGCATGTGGGTAAGGGCACTTAAAGTTGGCTTAGTATAAAAATACCCATTTAGTGTCAAGTACGGTGGTAGGTGGTATAGAATTTAATGTTAGAAAGAAGAAAAGCTATAAATAAAAATTCAGGCACATCATTATTTTACCTTGTGATTACGAAGTGAAAGAAGCTCTTGCAAACTAGGGCATCCAGAGAGAAATTTGTGCGAAGGAAGAATCCAAGAAATTTGAGTGTGCAACTAGAGTAGATCTGTGAACCAGAAGGAAGGAGTACATGGGTGTAAGGAAAGGTTGTGTGAAGAGCATCATCTTGTGGAAGGTTTTCCTAGTTAGGGTTTGGCAGCTAGGGCACGAGAGAAAGAAGGATTCATTCTAGGAGTTGAAGCTTTGGAGTTGAATTTGGAGGGTAGCAAAGTAGTAGAGTAGAGTTAGAAGTCCGTAGTTGATCCCGATAGAAAATATGGCACCCAAGAAACCAACCATTTCACCAAATAAAACAAAGGGAAAGCAAACTACTGCCATCACGAGCACCAATGAAGAATGGTACACATAAATGCAGTACCCAGATGGGGTATTGCTAGGAAAATAATGGGAGTCACACTTGCGAAAGATGGTCGTGAGTGATTATAACCATTACACAAGCACAAATGAGAAATAAATGGTGTTAGAGTTGGTTTTCCCAACTAACTAGAGGAAACCAGATGGAATTCCCATTTATAACGCACGAGGTGAAGGTCAAATTGGAGAAGTTAAGATTGTTGCAACTGTATGAGTTGCCTTAATTTGGCAAGCCTAAGCGCCTTTATCAATAGTTGATGTCATAATTTCATGAAGATCACTTTTATTTTGTGGGGCACAAGATACGCATAACACCACAACTAATATCCAAGTTCACGGGCCTCATTTTTAAGGATATAACATAGATGATGATCTGAGTGAAAATGAGGCCATCAAGGAGAATGTATCTACGTATGACTATAAAAAGGGGTCACGATACTTTGACATCGCCAAGATTCTAGACCTGTTATGAGGATGGTCACGTGCTTGGTGACCAAGCTCAATGATCAGGAATGATGGACACAAGTGAACAAGGCATGGCTAAATGTATGCCGGAAGATATCAGAGGGAATAATCTATAACTTTTCCACTTTCATCGTGGATGAGATCATAAGCAGCACGTAGGAGGGAGAAAAGATACTCTTTGGTAACATCCTCCTCACCATTGTCTTCTCGGAAATTAGAGTGCTGGATGGGCTAGAAAAGTTTTTTTGGAAGTATCCGAAAAGGATCCCTCACCCGTAAAAAGGTTTGTGAAGTAAACTTTTGAAACCATGATGGACGTTCACAAGACATCATTGGAGAAGTAGTATAAGTGAATGCATGATGCATTCAGAGTATAATGGAGGATCCAAGATAAGTTATCAGTGCTTGTGGATGGAGAGTCAGAGTTTGCAGTGTATCAACATTTATGCATTGGCATATTTACATTGAAAAATGGTACTATGAGTCCATAGTGCAAGCTACCCTTCTCCTTCACCTTGCATTACTTTCAAACCAGAGTCAATCGGTTCAAGGAGGCCAAGAGACTAAGTTTCAACCTTAGTGAGGTAGATCTAGATCACCATGAGCTACGTTGAAAGCTCATCTACTCAAAGAAGTGCACATACATGGAGAAATATGTATCGTACGAAGTACAAATGATGAATCCTTTAATTCTATCAATTGCAGGGAGGACCACAACAAGGGTGTATCTACGCATAAGGCCAAAATTTGAAAGGGGAACTTGATTAGAGAATGATGTCTCCATCCCCAAATACCTTGTAGGAAGGAAGGAGGACATGCTAAGGAAGAGATAAAGAGAATAGGTACATGAGAATAAGTTAACAAGTGTTCAAACCACACAATCGGTGGGCGACTTTGGAAGAAAGCACTAATCCTAGTACTTATGCATGAAGAAAGAAGTATCCTATCAAGGAAAATACCCTATAAGAATAGGTGCTAGAGAAAAAAGAACACCTCACCCATGAGGAATCACCAAGGGATACATCACATGTCAAAGAGAAATAAAAATAATAATCTCATGTACTTGAATACCCAGTAAGAAAGAAGCAAAAGGTGACAGATGAGGAAGACTCAGAAGAGACGGAGAGTCTAGATGCCTACATCGGCAACAAGGATGATGATGATGAGCTTGAAGGAGGTGAAGGTAATCCCATCTATGAGATACATGATTTTGAGGAAGAAGGAGATGAGGAGTATAAAAAATAGGATGAGGACGAGAATGACGAATAAGAGATTAAGGCTCAAGGAAAGGGGGTGAGAGGAGAAGTAAATATGAAGGATCAAAGGAACCCAAGCCTCACAAAGGAATAGGTAGAAGAGGCCGCAGAGTGAGATGTGGAGAGAATTATCAAGCACCTAGTAGAACAAGAGGTAGAATGCAACTTGAATGATGTGATGAAGGAAGTTGAGGAGGAAATCACAGGAAAATAATATGATAGCATGGGGGGAGATCCTAGTTTGGTTGTAAGCTTTCCAAGGGCCTCATGCACAGGGAGGAAGAGCACATAAGTAAAAAAATTCAAGGAATGGGATACATCGATGATCCGAAAAAGGTGTTTCACACATAATTTCAGAGCACCATACCAATGGAACAACTCTTGGCCATGGATTCATTTGATTAGGAAGGTGCATACCCTCAAACGAGGAAAATGCTATCATGGGCATTTCCATCCCACATTGATGAGATTGAATTTTAAATAAGATAAGGAACATTGATGAAGGTACCGAAACAAAAGGAATAAACCCTTTGTGAATGCTCAAGTAATTATCGATGAGTAAATATTTAACATACTCAACAAAGTTTGAGTTGAGGTTAAAGCTTAGACTCCTTAGAAGAAATGATGGGGTGAAGTTCCTGAAGCAGAGCTGGAGAAAAGGAGGAGATCCTTAAGAAAAGCAAGGACCTAAAGCTGGAGGGGCTAGTCAACACTTAGTTAAGGCGTGAGTTAAAAGATGATAATTCAATGGTGCGTGAGGTATATAAGAAGATAGAGATGATCATGGATGCCATTGTCTTGAAGCATCTAGACTTAACACCACCCATGTAAAAATATGGATCAACCTTATAGTTCCTAGAGGACTTGACCCACATAATCACTATGGATAGGAATCCACTTGCCTTAGAATCGTAGAAGAGGTGTTGGTGCACCAAGAAAAAGAGAATAAGATGAAGGTTGTAGAAATTGTTGCTCAGTACAACAAGATCATCGCCGATGTAAAATATGCCACGTAAGTTGCTAAGGATTCCTATGATAATTGCATGGATAGGGATAGAGTGACAAGTATCTTGGTTTCCACCCATGAAATAGAACTCAAGGATTTCCAAGAAAATAATAAGGGGAACAGGTTGAGCAAGATAGAATCCTAGCCGAAGTGGAAAATAAATCAGAGGCCATTGAGACCTTGTGGGGCTCAATCAAGAACCGGATGAAAGAATTATACCCCCAAATAACTCAGAGGATGGACGCACTCGAGGATTTGGGAAAACAATTGGAGGGGATTGTGGAGATAATGAATGCCAAGGGAGAAGGGCTATGCTTTGAGGAGGTCAATGCCCTAGTAGGTGACATTTTTCAACAAGCACAACACAAGGTTGATGCATGGGATAAGTTAGAGGAAAAATTAGAGAAGGATTTCCCTCTCCTCCTCCAGTGATAAACATGTTCTTTCATTCTTTCCCAAATTTATTCTTTCCTTTATTATTTCATTCTAACCATTTGTAAGGATCCTCCATTCTTTATTGAAGAGTGTTTCTGAGGATGGAGAAAAAACATAGTGTGGGGTGATGTTGGGCCCCAGAATATTAGCTAAGTACATGAAGGCATGTGGGCATGTGGGACCTAGTTGAATAAGGGTGTGGGGTTGAAGGTGCGCAAGGCAGGGTTCTAGTAATTTTTTTTAGAACATATGGCATGCACGTGCAAGGCATGACATGTTTTGGACTTAGCCACATTTAGTGTCCTAAGCAACACACGAGAAAAGTGTAACCCCTGTGGATAAGGTTCTAGCCTAGCAACTGTAGGATCAAGAATGTAATATTCGGGCATGTGATGGAAGGTTCCGAAGAGAATCATTACAAATAGTGGAGAGCTCGGATCTGAGAAGGCATGCTCCCATGGAGGACCGTTTCAACACTTCGCAATTGATCTATAACTTCTAAAAGGCATGGTGGTGGTTGCTAAGGTTACAAATACAAATTCCCGATAGAAGAAAAGAAGGGGGAAGAAGATAGGCTAAGCTCGAAGAAATATAATGGAGGATTTTAGGGGTTAGGGATTAGGATAAAATAGGAATCATGACACATTTAGAGGGATGGGTCTGCATTCATTTTTGTAATGTGATGAACATAGTGTAGTTCTGATGCATGAATTGGCTCTACATGGTTATATGAGGGTCTGTTATGACCTCAAGGGATGTAATGTGGTTATTAAACTAGTTAATATGAATATAAGGCTCTGTTATGAATCATATATGTGTTCAGGAGTATAATACTTATGCATTTCCTTTATGTATGAACCATTTCCATATGTTACTTGTTATTTATCTTTTCTAAATGCAATGAGATGATAACTCGTTCTAGGTTCCTAGAATTTTGTATAGTTATTTTCTCTCCTTCTACATTTTATTATATGTTATAAGAGGATGCATTATCACAAGACTCACATAAAAGAGAGAATTGGCACACACGCGTGCCTCGGGTGACTACCCAGCGCCCTTTGGGTGATAGGCCGTACGCATGGGATTATACTATTGGTCTAAGGGTATAAAAATGACTACATAGAATAATTCAGAATGGTACAAGGGCCCCACGCAAAGGTGAAGAATGATGGTGTTTAGGGTGGAATTCATGGCATTGTTAAATGAAACTAGCATAGCTAGGTTATTATGCATGTAATTAGAAGGGATGCGCATTTGTTTATACACATGGGAGGAAATGATGTTGATATTGGTATCTCCATCAATCATAATGCGTCGAGCACATACATTATCAACATAGATGAAAATAAATAGAGTGGGGTTAAGATCCCAATTAGAGAGGTACAATCTCGTCATTAGAGAAACCGAGATCGGCTACATTATGAGTGGTAGAAAGAGTAGAGGAAGGGGGTGAAAGGGTTAGAGAGAAAACATTGTGAGGATTGATAATGGATACAATAGGAATAGACTCATTAGCTAGAAATCGAATAGATTTTAGGACCTCAATAAGGGCCCGACGATGTGACTCGAGAGGTTTGAATGAGGTCATACAAGGAAATTTTGAGAGGATACTGGTGAAATTATTTAAGCATTTTATGATGGGAAACCCTATCAAAAATAGGGTGTGTGGGTCCACGGATGGTGATTTTGGGTGCAGATGTAGATGGAATATTGGGTGAAAGAGTAGCGAATGAGATGGTTGTTTTCTCCTTTCCATTTTCCTTCTGGGCTCAAGTGGCAAATTTACCATATTGATATGCAGTGAAGGAGAAGGTGAGTCATGAAAGGTGTAGCGACAAGACGGGAAAAAATATGGTGAGGGAATATAATGGTTTTGTGAAAGCAATGTGGCGCATTGGCATTTTGGTGGACGTTTGGCTAAGCTGTCTTATTTAGACCATATGGATCTCAAATGTTGGAGGAGGATAAAAGGGTTGTGGAGGTGGAGATGGAGGTCATTGAATAGGTAAGGACCAAGGATGTGTGTTGATAGGTGCAGTTGGAATAGGGTCCTCATCTAAAAGATCATCATCGTCAAAGTTTTCTTTGAGAGAATATAGTTTGAGAAGAATAGTCTTAAGATCCATATAATTTTCCACATCATGCCCTGGCACATGATGATAAAAACATATTTTAGTATCATCAAACCCTTATAGTTTAGGTTTGAGTGGTTCGTAAGGTGTAAGTGGTGGCAATGTGATGACAGAGGTTTCTAAAAGGTTAGCTAAGATGTTGGCGTAAGACCCTGTCAATGGATCACAATGTAAAGTGTGGGTCTAGATGAAAGTGTGGGTGACTTTGGTGTGAGAGGCGTCACTAGAGGTGTAATAAAAGTTTTCATAAGTTTGAATACTTGTTTGGTAGATAGTATATTTTTAGGTTTGGATTGCACGTTCTTGTGTAAATGTGTAGCAGATGAACTAGTTGTTGAAGGTGGTGTAGGTTTAACTACCTCTTATAAATTAGTGGGTTTTTGGGATTTGGTTACACATTCTTGGGTAAAGGTGAAGAAGAAGAAGTGATGTAGAAGGGAAGGAAGATGGCAGAAGGGGATGGGTTAGCCAAGGTGATAATGGAGGTGCGGTGAAGGTTGTGGTAAGAGGCAATGTGGAAGGGACTGGTTGAGGAGAAGGGAATGACATGGGTAATGATGAGGATACAAGAAGCAATGTAGGTATAGGAGGTAGAAATGATGTAGGTGACGGCGAAGGCATAAGATGTGTAGGTAATTTGGGTGTAACAAAGGATCTTGACGAGGTGCACTGTTGTATTTTTGTCTTACTTTGGGTAGGAGGATTCTTGACCAAGGTTGATGGGTGGGGACCTAGGATAGATGGAAGTGGTGAAGGTGACAATGGCAAAAGCCGGTGTATGTGGCCTAATAGGTTGGGTCTTCTTCTTAGTTTGGGGAATAGTCTTTACGATGGCATGTGATGACATGGCTATATCATGTTTGATAGGAGGAGGGACTAGGCTTGATGTAGGCATGACTCCTAATGTTGTAATGGGTGTGTACGCAAAGGAAGATATAGATGTAGGTAAGGTTTTAGGCATAGGTAAAATTTCATTTGATGGTAAAGGTTTAGGTGTGGTGAGGGTGATAAATAAGGGTCGCTACAACCGGCTTGGGTATGGTGGGTTTGGTTTTTGAAACACTTTTGTATAGATCATGGAAGTTTTAGCAGACAACATCTACATTTGAGTTGAGATAGATGACAGTTTAAATCATCCCTAAAGCATGGAATTGTCAACATAATCCAAGCGGTCCGAAAAACATGAGAATGACACCGATGTAGGGGGATGATGTTGATTTCGTACTAATACCTCTAAATAATTTATGTGAGACAGGAAATGGTTGGGTTCGAGACTCTATGGGTAGAAGAGAAGAGAGGAGATCAACAAGATCATTGAAAGCCAATGTCGAATTATTGCCAATAGGAAGGGACTCACTAATGGAACCCCTATGGGTAGGGGAGATGACATGTTGGATGAGGTAAGTTCATATTTTGGTGAAGAATAACGTAAGCATTACTTTCCCGTGGGTAGAAGAGTAAGTACTACGGTTTGTTCATCGGGATGAGAGGTAAGAGAGGAAACCGCATCAACATGAGATATGGTGGAATCCTACGTGGGTGAAGGAGAAGATAAGGGAGACTCCACTTTGGGTAAAGGAGCTAATGAAATAGGTTCCTCGGTGGATGAAGGAGTTCATGCAAGAATATATTTGATAGATGGAGTGGGAGGAAATTGAGAAGGAAGAGTTGGTATGATGTTGAAAATGGCATGAACCTCACGATTTTTACTATCATTGGTCGAGGTTTCACTAGTTAGTTAGATGGAAGGGTGTGATTTAGGAATGGATTCTTGAAGATGGGAAGGTTCTGATTAGCGGTGCATTAGGGTTATCCAATATGAGATCTCCATTATCTAAAATTTATTGGACGATGTTTTTGAAAGTTATAAAATTACCTTCTTTATGAGCTCTAACGTGATGATAGTTGTGATTATCATTTTCTTTGTACCATACAGTGCACATGACGAGAATGGTCAAAACTAGTATGTGTTTTGATGAGTGGAAGAGTGACTGCTCTAGATTTTAGAATTTTTCTAAAATTGAAGAGTAGGGTTCTCCTATGGGAGTATATTTTAAAGCTCCCGCTTGAACCGAAAATCCTAAATAGGAGAAAGATTGAAACAAGGATTCGATTGGTTAGATGGATGAGATGGGCTGACTTTCAAAACTAATATGTTGATAGATCACCAACTAATGGGATGAGATGGGCTGACTTTCTTTAGAATAATTAGTTTGTGGTTTGGAAGAAGAAGAGGTATCATTTGATTTAAACGAAGCATTATTGTTACAAAATTGTATCTTCTTCTTTTCAATGACACGAATTTCAAGTTTCTGAGCCATGGTGAAAACTCATAAAACATGCGAAGGTTTGAACTTGGACAGTTGGTGAGATGTCTCTAGCACAAGCCCTAGTGAAAAACTCTATTAACTCATTTTGAGGTAGTAGGAATGTGATTTGGTTGATTAGGGTCTGTCACAAAGAAACAAAATTTACGATAGATTTGTCTTCGTATTGGTGTGTCACGTACAAGTCAGCCATGGTGACCTTCTTGAAAATGTTGATAGAAAAGTGGTTGAGAAAATCCGACCTACCTAATTAAATTAAAATATGCAATGCTTGGGTAGAGCACTAGACCATTCTAAATCTGGTCCTTTCAAGGAGATTGGGAATGTCCGCAAGAGAAAAGCATCATCGTAAGAAATCATATAACACACATGTTTAAAAGACCGTAATTGTTGTTGTGTGTCTTCTTTGTTGTTGAATCAGTTGAATTTAGGCATTTCCCAATGGGGAGGGTATGAATAATCGAATGTACAGGTGAATGGGCTCATTACAAATCTTGTTGTATGTTTGAGAGTTACGTGAGCCAAAGACAGATTCTTCTAATGTTTGCATCTTGTCCATCATCATTTTGATAATATCATTGGTAGGTTGTGATGACGGGAACCCCTATAGTATAAGGGGGTAGATAAGGTGGGTATGACATGGATGACATCCCAGTATGTGGTGGTGCCACATATAAAAATTATGATGAAGGACCATGGGCTAGAATAGATGTAGAGGGAAAGTACCCTGAATAAGCGGTCAATGAAATAGGGGGTTTTTGGTGATAGGTGTAGGTAGGTGAGATGGATGTAATGACCCTCGTAGCAATCAAAGGAAAATACTATGGAATGGAGAGGATGATGTTTTGGAATGGAGTGTGGGATTTTGAAACCAATGGTGGCTGAGATGTAATAGGTATATGAGAGGTGGCAGGTGCAAATAGACCTACACTCAAGGCGGTTGATAAACACATGGTTGATAACATAGGAGTGATAGACATCAAAGGTGCAATAGATGTGTAGGGTAAAGATGGGAAACCACCAGGTGGTAAGTTGGAAGAGGGTAAGGCCAAGATTGTAGTAGTGATGCATGCGAAGTGGGTGTGAAGGTAGGAGGAATGGACACAAGAATTCCATATACAAGTTTCCCGATAAATCACGGAGTAGATGAATAAGTGAGATAATATTGTAGAGTGACGGGGTTATGATCAAGTAGTCTCGTGAACTCCTCATCACAAGTGGGTTTGGCAAGAGCCCGAATGGGATCCATAGCTGATAAGATAGAAGGGGGCAATGGGATTGGTGGGAGCAGCTGGTGAATAGCATGAAACATGAGATCATCGGCTTGTATACGAGTCAAAACCATGTGACTAACAATAAGATAGGTATTTTGAGCTTTACTGATAATGCATAAACACATAAGGAATGGAGAAAAATGGGTCTAAAATGTGTGATTTGATTGATGTTATGATTGGAAAATAAGAACATGGAGACCAATGTTACTTTGGAAAAAATGACCAAAACAACCTAAAACTGACGGTGGTAAGATGATGAAACCGATGGCGGTCGCTGGACCAACATCATTCATGTGAAATCTATAAAAGATGGAAAAAGGAAATATTTGGTGATTTAGGTCAAATAACAAGACCAACTTAAAGATTGAGTATGGCAATGATCATCCCTAACACACTCAGAAATAGTCAGAATACACCAACTATGATGGTGGAGTGTGTAGGGAGAGAAAAATGAAGAGAACAAACTCGCACCTCAAAACACAAATCAAGAAAAAGCTAGAAAAACATGAAATCCTATGATGTATATTTTTATGTTGTGGCTTATGCCATTTAGGACTAACTTGTGAATAAAGTAGATTTTTTTGTTACCAAAGGTGCGCTATAGAAACTAACAACTATGAATGGTTTCAAGTAAATTTTGTGTGTCTTTGGATCCTTCTCTCGATATGATAAGCGGAGAGAAAACCAGCTGGAGCCCACTATCAATCCTCTGATCATGTGATTGTTGACAACTTCTTCTAGGAAATATGTTGTTTAAGAAATGTGTAGTTTTTTTAAGTGATTTGGTATAAAGAGTGTGCAAAATGTGAACTACGGTTCATTTTTTCAACCATCAACTAGGCATGACTTCCAAAGCATATAGTTGTCCACAATTTAAATGAGATGCAAATATTTTAAACCCAAATCCATAATGAAATTCAATGAGAGAAATAATGAATAGGAAAGAGTATGTCTTTCACTAATGCAATACAAAATAAAAATAAGTGTTCTTTTTAATCCAAAATACAAGTTTCATTGAGATCAATAGGAGAAGAAGAATGTTTTCAAGGGAGAAGATTTTAATGTGAAATTTATTTCAAAAATAAATAAACACACAATGATTCCCTAAGAATGAATAATGCAAAGAACCCCAAATGGGTCCCCCACCGAGAGTGTGCAAAATGTTTCACCTAATAGTTGTACACTTTCTAGGTTGAAACATATAGAAGGTAAATGGTTAAGGCTAAATACATGTGAGGTGAAGTTAGAAAGTAGAATGTGTGCGTTATTGACATTATCCAAGCTGATCTTAGAGACCTCCTTTTTGTATGGGAAGGACTACCTATATATGCAAAACAAGACCACAAAAGAGTATTAAATAGCATATGACAGTGGATTTCCTAGCGTATGTTAGATCTAGGAAGTGTGGTGCTTCCTAGAGAGGTTGTCAATCCATTGTTTAATAAAAATTCAATGTGAATAAGAAACTAAAATAAATAGGTCATATTGCAATGTAATGATTTAGGTTTCTCATACACACAATACACTAGATTTTATGCTAGATATCAAAATAACACTAAATCTAATTAGAACCAAGGTTTGTTCAGGTCAGGTAGGTCTGTCAAATGTCTAGTAAGGGTCTAGGGTTGATTGGTTGAGGTCTAGATTGGTTTTGGGTGAGTGGGAAACTTGTTGGTCTGAGAAAATAAAATGACATAGAGACCGATATCAGTTAGGTGACCGATGTCGGTTCAGGGATGAAACCGACGATGGTAGGGTAAACCGATGTCGGTAGGGGCAATTGGAAATAACTTAATAAAAATGGTTTTGGGATTCTCTATGATTGCACAGAGAGTGAGGAGGGTGTGGTTAGGTTCATAATATAATTGAGAAGACTTAGGAATATAGAGGGAGAGGTCACAAAGGGTGAAAGGGCTTGAACTGGTTGGGTTGGTGGATTGGTGAGAAGATGGAGATATCCTACGGATAATAGTAGAAACTAAAAATAATGGAGGAAAGAGATATGTAATAAAGGAAGCACAAATGATTAATATCACGTTACTTTCTTTCTACTATGAAGATATTGTGGTTGGATGGAGGATGGTGATTGATTGGTGAGGTGGTAGTTGGTTCAGTGTCATGGCAGTATGACATGTGTGTTCTGTGAATGCACTAATGGTTTTTAAGGGAATCCCTTTCTGTGCTTTGCTCTCTGGTGGTGTGTAGACATCATTTGGATGAAGCAATGGCTCGAGAGATCTTCTCTTGATTGTAATATTACTCTCAAAACTCAAAATTACCAACCTAGGTAAAAGCTTATAAATTTGTATATAAAGGAACCAATGGTGTTTTAGGTGATTAACGTCACCAAGGAAAATCAGCGTCGATTAGGGAAAAATAGTCCTATTTACAAAAAAATAGGTGGATCTTCCCAGATTTGGCATGCTTTTCTTATTGAGTCTACTTAGGAAAGTTGAGTTCATGTGAGAGAAGGCAAGAAGAACTTAGGAGAGGTCCAGCTAGGTTTAGGAAAAATTCTTAGTTAGTTAGGTCAAATTAATGACTCAAGATCTTCGGGAAAAATGACTCAAAGTGTTGAAGGTGATGACTTATTCACTATGAATTAAATGCCCCGTAATGGGTACAGGTGAGGTGTCATGATGAGGTGGAGGTGTGAGGTGAAATTAATTTAATTAAAATAATTAAACTAATTAATAATGTAAGGGTGCATATTAATATGGGGTAAAGGGGTCATGGTTAGTTAAATGCATTTTGTTAATTAATTGAAAGGGGACCAAAGAGAGTGTGACCCAAATTTGGTGTCTACATAAACATGTGGTGAAATTGACTCTTAAATCAAATGTATTACTAAAATCCCACTTTGTCCCTAGGGTTTTTATTTTGATATCGATCTTTTTTTTATGCCTCGTGATGTGGAACTCATGGATCATCATCAATATATATATATATATATATATGTATATATTCCAAAGATTCCATCCCCCAAACTTCCCATGTTACTTTTCTACCACCTTTTGTAGAACTCGTAGACATAAAATCATGCACTTTAGACATTATTTATCCCTGGTTTCATACTACTATTTAGAAGGTTCTTGAGTGAAGAAAGTACTAATTAACCCCCATCTTTTGGCCATCTTGTTTTATTTTATTTCATCATTACCAACCTTTTACATCCACATGCATAGTCAGCTTCTATCATCTCACATTATTTTAACCTCGACATGGGTTCCGAGATTAGTTGGGGTGCCCATGAGTGCCATGGTCCCACCAAAGGTGGCACCTCATCCCCTTTACACTTTCCCGCCACTTTTTGGGATCTTTCTAGCCATTTTACATCTTTATCTTTTTTGTGGTCAGCCATTTCAAGGTTAATTATGAAATTAGATCAAGATAACCCTATAAATATAAAGTTATGAGACCATAATGAGGGACCTAGCATCATTCACTACTATCATCCATCTAGATTTGCATCCATCTATTGCATTAGAGATCACTTGCATCCACATAGCTCCATCACAAGGAATAAGGCTAGGATATCCACATTACACTTCATAGGTGCATGGATTCTATTATATTACATGCAAACATTCTATTACATTTTATACATTTAGTTATTTCTCGCTACTTGACAAAGTGTGACCGAAAAAAATCACCTAGGGCACATTATGAAAACACTCACCAAAACTAAATTTACGTCTGAAATGTAGTGTAATGCTCGATTAGTAATTCCTTTGTGTGACGATGATTGAGGTTAGTCTAACCCATTCATTTGCATTTTTCTTTTTAGTGTTTTGATGTTTGGCTTTGTGTTTTCTTCATTGTAGGGTTTTCGGTGAATCCATTGATCTTGGTGTGACTTCGAAGTGACAAAATGTGAATATTTGCAAAACTCTTTCGACCCAAAAAAACTCAGATCCTAAAACCTTGTGAGGACTACAAAGCCCAGATCATGAATGGAGCGCCAGTGGGCACCCTAGTACCTTGCATGGGCGCTCTTGTCCACCTTTATCCAAAAGTCACATAATTATTTGAGCACGGTTATGATAGTCTTTACTTCCATTTTACCATGTTTCAAAGCATGACATGCCATCAACATCATTGTGCACACTGCTAAGTATTTTATTTCCTTTATTTTGCAATTAGGGTTTCATACTTTTGTGCTTAGTTTTCTTGGATACACATTGTACTTAATTATTCATTTACTTACTGCTACAATAACATCAAATTAGTCTAGAATATTCATATTTTAGTTAATCATTTTGGTGAACCCAAAATATTTCACGCTTAGGATCCTTAGTTTTTTCATCTATCATGGCTCCCATAATTGTTGAAGTTTATTTATTTGATTTAATTCGAGAGATATCCCCATTGCTAGGATTCTTTGCGAAAATCCCTAGACACCTTGTATCTTAAGGAAAATATGTCGCCACATGAAATAAATACTTAATTAAATCGTGTATCTAATGACCCTAGTCCTACTTTTCCTCAATCTAATTAACCCCTATTGGACTCAATTCAAGCTCTACATGCTTTATTTCTAGACAATTTTCAGGCTATGGAATCAACTATTACATCCCTCAAATTTAAAATTCAACAAAGCTTAAGGATGCTTCTCAATTGCATGTTTGTGCTCATTACGTTAGGAATAATTATTTAGTGCTCCACGGTTGATAATATAATAGTAATATTATAATGTAATTTGGTGGCATTATTGTTATGTAACAATAATGTATATTAGGAGTTTGTTGTGTACGTGAGTTTAGAGATATTTATGGAGGAGTGGTTGTAGCCACCTCCTTGATCATAGGAGAAGTTTTCCTATATATTTGTAATCTACTGTGCAGCAAAGTGACAGAGAAGTAATATAATAATTCTGTGTATTGTTTCCAATGTAAATCTGATTCAGAATTATCATTTGGCATCAGAGCGATTCAATCACAATGAGAAATTGAAAATATATGGGCTAACGTCTTGTTCTTCTTTGCCCCGTATTATGTATATTGTTAATTGATATCACCTGCTATTATCAGTCCACGAGGATGAGCTGTTAAAAATAAATATGATGTAATGTGTTTGTTTGTGTGCATACAGAGTCATGTTCCCATATCCAAGAAAATGGTGCAGTTAAACGATTAGAAGAAGAATTAGATCGTGTGAATCTATACGTTTTCTAGGAGTCTGGTGCAGATCTGTGGCATATTTCTCGCAGGTTTAAAGTCTATGTGCATTTTCTAGACGTCTTTTGTCATATTGCATTGAACTTTTGCCAGCGAATATCTTTTTGAGCAGATGCCTACTGCCTGCTAATCACTGCATACCAAGGAGACGCGAATGTATGGTTTTGAAATAAATATTTTTGAGTCCTCTTCCATTACACAGTACAATGCAAGGCAGAGAATGAATCAGCTTTGACTCCTAAAGTTCTGTTCCAACTGCCTCGATCTCTGGCTTTGACCACTCCAATCGAGTCATTCACATTTATCTCTAGAAATCTGAGTTTCCCTAAGATCTCGCCCCTGCATAGCTGCTCGATCAGTTCAAACGGCCATTCATTCTTATTTGCAGACTAATTGTGCATTCAAACGGCTCAACTATACAGTTGTCAGCATTTTAGATCACGCATGTGTCCACATGGCTCGATCTTCAACATGCCGTAAGTTTTTCATGAGAATAAATGTTCTTTTTTTCCCGTATTTGACAATCATGGAGAAGATTGAGAATTCATTGACATGAGTATTGGAGATCATAGCTTATAATATTTTTTGTCCGTATTGTTAATCATTTTGTGGTCTTTAGTGTCTTGTTGTGTTTTTTAACTTTATAGGTAGTCATATTGTCTGCCAAGGTCGATATAGATATGTGTCAAAATTCATCTATAGTCAAAGTAAATGTCTATGTTATTTGGATATGTTTTTGGTCTATTCAAATAAAGTTTAGTCAATCTCATTGTCCATGTCTAGTAGAGTTATTATAAAAGTTTGAAAATTATTGGATTAGGTTTGTCCATTTAGTTGTTTAATGTCTTATTTTATTATCGGTATCCATTGTCATCTTTGTCACAACTTACAAGTTGTATAGTCATTTTCAAGTCAAATTAGATTGTTGAGTCTTTGTTGCGTTTTCTATGTTAATAGGCAAGTTCTTATCATGAGTCCAAGTCAAAAGTTCATTGTGGGTCAATACTATTGTAAAAAGTGTCGTCTTCCAAAGTTCAAAAAATAAAAAAAAATTTGCCCGCATTTCAATTTTGGACGCATTTTCGCTTGTACGCGACGTCCAAATTATTGAAGGTATTTTTTGAGCTTCATGATCACATCCGGCTGAACTAGCAGCTTGATGATGGAGGAAGGAGGTCAAGCAGCGACCTCTTGTCAGTCACCAATGACGGGGCGCGCAGAAGCTGTGGTGGCATATGTATGGTGTGAGTATATGATTTTCAGTGTGGTTTCCATTTTCTCAATGTGCTTCAGTTTGCAGTGTTCCTGTTTTGTGTGGTATTTGATGGATGTTGGAAAGAAAGTTGTGTTGGAGCGCAGATGACTGTCAGTGATCCTCTGACTGACTTGGTCCTCTGACTGCCGTACTTCTTTGGAAGATGGTCAGCTAGAAGAATACGTTCACTAGCATTAGTGACCATGTGCAGCAAGACCTAACTAGCAAGATCCATTCAGGAGTATGTTCTTCGATGCATTTTGCTTCTCAGTATCTATATGAGTGGAATTTCACATTGTGGGGGGGAATACATACCAATGTTCCATTCCCATTCTGCACCCAAAATGACTTAGTCAAGGAAAGCTTCCAGTGGCAGTGGCAGTTTTCTATGTTGTTCGAGATCGAGTGGCAGCGATCAATGACAGAGACTACGATTAAGAACATTACGATTCTTATAGGAAGTAATGTGAAATTTTTAGTATATCTTCTATTGTGTGGTTTTGTAATATGCCTGTTGTGTTTCCTACATAATTCCCTGAAGGAAAAGCATAGTGGACAGATGAAAGCACAAGGAAAAGCAACATCATGATATTGAGGTTGTTGGTTGTCCTGTAAAACCATCCTGTTGAGGTTGTTGGTTGTCCTGTAAAACCATCCATGTTGAGGTTGTTGGTTGTCCTGTAAAACCATCCATGTTGAGGTTGTTGGCTGTCTTGAAAAACCATCCAGATCATGAGCACGCACGGGCGGCACGCTGTAGAAGGAAGTGCAATTGTTTTTCTCCCATGTTCGCACTAAGGGGGGGAATGTTAGGAATAATTATTTAGTGCTCCACGGTTGATAATATAACAGTAATATTATAATGTAATTTGGTGGCATTATTGTTATGTAACAATAATGTATATTAGGAGTTTGTTGTGTATGTGAGTTTAGAGATATTTATGGAGGAGTGGTTGTAGCCACCTCCTTGATCATAGGAGAAGTTTTCCTATATATTTGTAATCTACTATGCAGCAAAGTGACAGAGAAGTAATATAATAATTCTGTGTATTGTTTCCAATGTAAATCTGATTCGAATTATCACATTCTACATCTTATATTCAATCTATGTCCACTACATGTCATCTAGCTAAACCTCAAGACATGTCATTTCCTAATCCTCTTATGTTTGAGTATAATACTACACCACATCACATTCTTAATCAGCTCCTTATTCATAAGTTGATCACTTTTCCACCTACTCATTCTTATCCTCCTTATCGGCTTACAAAATATCATGGTCGTCCATATTGCAACTATCATGTAATCAATGGACATAATGACAATGACTTGTTATGTTATACAACATAGGATCAAACATCTTCGGCGTCGTGGGTTTTATCTCATTCAATGCATGCCCTTCTACAAATATACACCATGTTATATGGGTACTAGTGCACCTCCTAATATTTATAAGGAAGTTCTAGATGATCCTCTTATTTTTGCATCCTTGTTATTGATAATCACTCACATGTGCATACCGATTCTCCTCCTAGTTAGATAACTACTATAGTTTCATCACATGATCCATATATTTTCGATATTGTTTCTCCTCCACTTAATGAGAATCAAACCACCATTTTCATTCTCCTTCTTGAAAAGATAAGCACTACCTAAGAAACCACCTTGTTCTAATGCAAATATGCACAGGAAATTGATAATTTCCAACCATGACAACTATACCCCTGTTCCAAAATTTTCATCTTCTGTTAATCCCAGGCACACCAAGTCTACCCAATCAGTCCAGTGACCCCCCAACCAATGTTATCTCATCCCCCTAGGTGATTTAGGAAATTCAAATCAGTACCTAAGTGATTTTAGGAGTTCATTGGAAATGCGAATTTTGGGCAGTCATGGGAAGGGCTATCGATGGCCTTCTAAGGAGTGGATCAACCCACGGAGTGAAATGGAAAGGAACAATTAACCACATAGGTGAATTGAAGACCTTAGAAAATCATGGAAATAATTTTGGAACGTTTGGGGAAGTTTTGAAAGACTTGGAGAAGTCTAAATAAAAAATAGGGTTCATAAGCCTAGGCAGTACACAAGCCTAAAACAATTGTTGAGCTTTAGAAAAAGATTCCAGGAGCTCTAGATGGAGTTACAAGTAAACATAATTCCAATACCTAAAAAAACATCAACGAAATATAATTCCAATACCTAAAATATTATTAAATAATATTTTTCACAACACCTTGGTGCATAGGGTTTGCAGGTAGTTTTTCTCAGGCATAGGTAGAGTACCAAATCAAAAATCCATTTTTTCATGGATCATATGGAATAATAAAGACATGAGAACCTAACCATTGGATTTAAAATTACATTTCCAGTCAGGATCATATAAAATTTCACCAATAAATTCCACTGGGAGCTCAAGTTATCATCGTTCCAAGTTACCCTCTTGGAGACAGTTCGGGAGTTAGTCAATTTTCGGGAGGACACATGTCAAGCACCAAGATCTTGGTGGGATTTTATGTCCCGACATCCCTGAGGTCAGGTACATCAACCTTGGAAAAATGTACCCCATGTGACCTCTAGGACCCTCATGTGACCTTCAGATTTGACAGTTCAGCCCCCAAGTGCATTTTTGGAGCTCAAATTCCCTGTCATCGATTGAGGACACATGTCATCCTCTTTCTCACCATGGAATTTGATGTCCCTCACATCCCTAAGGTCAAGGAAATTAGGGAAAAAAATTCTCCCAACTCCAACTCCAAAATTTGAAAAAATTTCTAACTGTTTGGTGCTTCTTGTTGCTTCTAACTACTTCTCCATTACCAGAAGAAAGTTGTAGAGAACACCAGTCCACCACTCCACCATTTCCAAAGCTCAAACCAGATTCACCACAGAAATAAAATCCTCTACCCCATGGTGATACACAATTCTCAGAAGAATAATTCATCAAGATAAGAAGAATAAATGAAGAGAAAGGTGGAAATCCCCATTGCCATAAAACGAAGATTTGAAGATATCTTGCAAACCGGTGCATGGATTGACAAACCATTTGTTGTTGAGTTCTTCTCTCTTGAAGGCCATTAAAAATCATATTCAAACCTCTAATTTTCAGCAAGGAATTCTCATGCAAAATAAATTTCATTTCCGTCTCCACGAAGAACAAATTTCAAATTCCCATCAAACCAATTGTCAGATTGAAGTAAAATTTCGCATGAAGCACTAGAAGTAAAAACCTATCGCAATGGAGTTGATTTCTTTGCGAATGGAAAAAAAAACCAGACCTGAAAATTTCAAGATCCATTAATGGCTGCCATGACATAGTAGTGGAAAAAATCAGCGAGCTACCTCTCCACTTCTCAGGGTTCTAGTGGGTGAAATCGTGCAAAAATTGGAGGGAACGATCGTTGAAAAATCTAGTTTCGCATGAACTAGTTTTTGTACCATGAAATCCATATTTTTAGGGATATGGAGGGTTGTGTTTTTATCAGCATTCTTCCCTCTTTTAATAAATTTTAAAATTCCCAAATATCCGGTGGGTGAAATCATCTGAAATTCAGAGGGAAGAGTCTCCACAAAATCTAGTTTCTCTCAAACTATTTTTTGCACGATAAAGTTTCTAATTTCTCGAGATATGAAGGACTGCTTTTTTAATCATTATTCTTCCCTAGTAGCTCCATACACAAAGCTCTTACCAAGCATAAATTTTCATTTTTCATTTATGAGCTTTCTGGAAAGTGAATCATGATGAAAATTGGAGCACGAGTTCGTGACGAAGAGCCGAATCCAAAATAGTTGTTCCCATTACAAACAGAGGTTGTTTTCACCATTTACTAAAAATAACATATGTTATACTTACTCACATTCTATAAATGGCGAGCCCCACTAAATTACAAGTTTGATCACTTAAGACAATCAAAAATGGGTAAAATGGAAAGTAATTCAGAAAATGACTTCTTCCCAAAATAGCAGGTCCCCAAATAAAACTTGCTAAAAATAAAATGTGCTAAAAATAGTAATATCTTGGGAACAAAGGAGGTTGGAATATGGTAGAAGGTTTAGAAGATGAAACTAGAGCAAGACATGTGATATGTCCCAGGATAGCAGAGCATGGGCTCATATTCTAAAAATAGCAGGTTGTTCTCAAAGGGAAAGTTTGGCACAATGGGACATAGAGGGATGACCATCTCAGGGAACTGGAAAATGTTTTTGATGCTCACTACATAGTTTGGGTCATAGGTATATCATACACAGTGGGAGTTGTGGTCATCAGCGGAACAGTTCATTCAACTTGGCAAGCATTCACGAGCTGATTTGAAGGAGTTTCTCAGGGTGTAAGGAGTTTGAAGATTCAGAGTCTCACTGCACTTGATTTTTCAATCAACAAGGATCAATGGATTTCATCAGGAATGAAATATCCTCTTCTTCTTCTCTCACTATTTCTCTCTCCTCTTCCCCCAACTTTATCTCTCTTCTCAATGTTCTAATTTTGCATTGGGATTGCACTTTTTCATATGTATTAATGTTCCTAATGTAATAAGTCACCTTTATGTTATAAAAAGGGACTTAAAAGTTTCCTAGGAAGTTGAAAAGTTTTAAGTTGTGTAAGGACATATGAAAAGGCATTGGAGGGAAGATGAAGGGTCATATCTTACTCTATAAATTGTAAATTCATTCCCATTTCAAAGGGTTGTCTATTGATCTTGTAAACTCAATAGTGCATTGTACCTAGCAAAAGAAAAGGAGATAAACATTTTCTTCTAGTCTCTTCCACTCTCAAATTTCTTCCATTCCCACACTATGTACAACTTTTGTTTGAACAATCAATATAAGAATGAGTTTTAATCTTTCTTTTACTAAGGGTTTTCTTGATACTTTGTGATCAATAAATTTCTTTTGGTCTTGTATTTATTTGCAGAGTTGTTTCTTATCATGAATGCATGTGTTGAAATTGTTGACTAGTGTGTGCAATAATATGATTTCCTACCTACAACATTAGTTCTCCTACCTATTTTCTTACTCCCTTTCCCACTCTTCGACAAAGTATTCCCTAGCAAGATATTGCTAGCTTTTCCATTAGGTCGTGGAGTGCCCCTATTAGATCCCAGGTCAAAAGGCCACCAATGAAATCCACAATTTCTCTCACATGCATATATGACAATGCCTTTGGTTAAGTAGAGCAACTTAGATTCCTAGAGCATTGAAAATAAATCCAAAATTTTTCCACCTAAAACATTTTCTCACCAACACACCTATAACAACCAATATAATACTTCTTTCTCCCAACACATCTACAAAATTACCAAGTCAAGGTTTACAACCACCTCTAAAAATCAATCACCTTCCTTTAGTAGCATCATCAATACCATCAAAAATTCCATCATTGAAGCTTTCTCACCATTCTACTCCACTTTCATTTTATAATCATTTTTTAAAGCACATACCCCTCCAATAAAGTTGTCTACGATAGTACTACCTCAACATCGTGTAACTTTTGTTAAGGAAACTACTCCTTCTGTGGATCCACTTTGTGTCTTTTGACTATACTTCCATTTCTTACGTACTTGGGGGGACATAATATTTACACTCCCCCACATTCTAGAATATTTACATAATACAACATCACACTCTTAGAACTTACGCATACTTCATCTTAGCCTCATCTCATATTACATAGTCATACATATGTCAAAGCATCACCATTTCACAATGACACACTCTTTTGCTTTGGTTCACACTTGACTATTGATGGATTACCACACATGAACCCCACACACTGCACCATAGGCACTACATGTTTCGTTTAATGACACATCACGTGTCATACACTACACATTCTACACTTAGTCTATAACTATTTGAAATTTGTATATCATACATCATACTAGTCCTCATCATACACATACTTCTACACATGTCTAGTATTACATAATAATTTTACATATTGCATAGCACACATCTAGGCTATCTACACGTATTATATTTCATTTTATACATCGTATTGCTATACTACGTCTAGTGACCTATGCCTCACATCGTACGGTGTATGTTTTCACCTCAAACATTTTCTACATACTATACTAATCTTCATCACATATGAGTCTAGCATCATTTCATTCTACATAATACATTCTTAGTCTACCTACACATGTTACATTGTGCACTATACATTAGATTTTATAATTAATACACATCTATCATCGCATACTACATACTACGGTTTTACATATTTTATTCATCACATGATCATGATCACATATACTATATTTCTTTCTACGCACCGCAATCACTACCGTATGAATCACTTTAGTTCCTTGGTCCATACTTGTTGCGCCAAGGGTTTACAAATCAAATGGACCTTACACTTAGAATAAATTTACTATTCAAACTTTCATCATGTGACATTTCTCGCCTAGTGACATATGCTTTAGGATAAATCATCCCTATTCTATCATTTTGTAGTGGTATACACCTTAGCCTACATCACCACTCCCTCTTTTCATATGGTATTGATATACGCTTAGGGATAAATCATCACTCATCCATTCATCTCATAGTGATATACGTTTAGGCTAAACCACCACTTGTACATTCATCTGGTCGTGATATATGCTTCGGCTATAGGGTTAACACACACATCTTCACTAGGTCACATCTCATCACTACACCTACACCTTCATCACAAAGTGCATTAGAAACAACACACATTTCGACCAATTTCGATGATGTAATAACCACTTTTCTCACTTCTCAACTAGGAAATTTTTTTATTTTTATTTTTTAGAATTTATGCTTCTCAATTTAAATACCCATATATTTAAATTCAACATAAACCTTAATGCAATATATTTCCAATAATTTTCATAAACCATGTGTAATTGCATGAGAGTAAACAAATCCTACTTGATCCCGCTCAATGCTCTTTACGAGCCAATACATCAAATGTATACTTTTCTCTTTCCTTTTTCAGGATATGATAATTAAGTGAAGCTCTCTAAGTTTCTACTTGGGTTTCACCATGAAATCCCACTAGGAATCTTTCAGCTTAGATCTTGGTGAAATCATGACAGTGTAATTAGCAACTTACACTACTTTGCACAAAGTTTCAGAGTCATGTATGCCATGCTCGGTTCCATGGTGACACACTCACCGTTGGGAATTTGTCATCTCACCTGAATCAATTATTTATTTATACAGATTAGCATTCAACAATGGTACTAAAAATTTCTATGATACTCGTACAAGGTACAAATCTGGATTATCCTACAAGAAAATGTACCTTTATGACATCCTACAATGTCTATGGGAAAGTGAGTGTATACGTAATGATTTGCATCATTACTAGACTATTTCCCCTCCAATAGCCATCACAAGTTGGCATCAGTGTACGTATCCATGAGTTTCAATCCACCTTTGTAACTCTAACCAAGCTTGTACTTAATGCAATACCATATCACAATTCAGGGTCTTGATGAGGAAACTCAATACAACTGCTAAACATTAGTATCTAAATATTGACTACCTTCATTAAATGGATACGATTGTGTAGCGACCATAGTGAGTTGATCCACTAAGGGTCCTAAATTGGAACATTATATCTTAATGTTTCAAATAAACTAGTTAAATCATTACAGGATACCCTAGGTCTCATGACACTTTCACCTCAAATGAGTCATACCTAAGGTCCTATCACAAGTTGATCCAAGGATATTTAATTTCCCAAATTTGATTATTTACTTTAGTAAGTCTCATGCCAATAATATCCTTTATTGGATCTAATATCAATATATTATAAAGTAGTCCATGTTGCACACAATCATATATCGGTTATGAACTTAGATATATTAGTCTTCCAAATATAAATCAATTATATTGTGAGAGAGTTATCATTTCATATATTAGTTATAATTTTTAAGTTCACTTTATCTTCCTATCTTTATTGGAAGTCATATCCATAATTCACCTTTATATAAGTAGCCAAGTATATTTACATTCACTAAATAACCATAGTTTAATAAACTTAGTTACTAGGAATAACTCATAAGTTTCTTATACAAACATTCCTTAATAACTTATTCATTCCTACTAAATGAACTTAGTTCAATAGTCACAAGTCACAATTCATAAAATACTTAGATCAGGATCTAGTATTAATTTATTCTTTCCACAAGCATTCAACACTTTATTGTCAATTGCTAAGTTGACCATGCTAAGTAATTTATTCAAATTTCTTACATTCAAGATAGATTCCAACTATATAAGTCATGCAACACTATATTTCGTTATACCTATGCTTTATATTACAGTAGTATACATGCATCTACCTTTTTAAAATAATGTAGAAAGACTAATTATTCAATCAAGAAATCTTTTCCAATCAATGTAATATAACAAAGTAAACCGACTTTATTACTTTCGAGGAATAGGTGTCAAGTCTTATTCATTACAATATAAAAATATTTATTTTTCAAAACAGTTTACAAAGAAGGCTATTTTTTCCCTTTTAGTCCGATAAACAAGTACATTGTTATTTCTTTTGATAACAAATTCACTATGCTATCAATACATCTTTACAAATCAAATAGATCAACTAAATACTTTCATCTTATTTTTCCTTTTGAACTTAAAGCTCTCCATCGAAAAATATGTTAGCATTGGTCCATTCATGTGAACTGAGCATGATAAGTTTTGTCTCCCCATTAAATATTTATGTCATTTAATATTTATAAATATGAAATGTTTCATTACCTTGGGTCATCCATCTAATTCAAAAGAACACATTATTACGGAATGAAGCACCCAAGATGATTACAAGCACAATTTCACTATTATTAATATTCCTTGAAAAAAATTTACTTCAATAAAAGTATCAACATATAACTCAGTTTATCCCCTTCGACATTGTCAACTTACATATTAAGTGTAATAATAAATAGTTCTACCGAATTCCCATAACATTCATTATTTACATTAAGTACTTAATCTTCAGTTACATAGAAATCCAATTTCCTACACACAATCAATAAGTACATGTACCTATACTACATTATCACTTATTCCATATATGTATATGTTAACAAAGATTGCACTCATCATATGAGTGTTTATGTCAATTGATATAATATAGTTTAGCTTCTTCTATGTTACCAAATAATTCGTAACTCCAATTTTATAACCTCATTCCCATAAATATTTTCAAAAAATCATCCCTTACATTCATCCCAACAAGTGTGACCGACTGATTGTTCCATAAGTATAGAAGTATTAGTAACAAAATTTGAGTTATAGATATCAAGTTTGAAGTTTTATAGATAATTTTTGTTATCTCATAATTGACCCTTCAAAAAAGTCTATACCTTAGAAGGTTTTCATTAATGAACACTAAGATAACTATGACTAGCACAGTGATGATAAGCTCAGATTACACATCTTTACAAAGATAGTATACCTTACTGACAACTAGGTTTTCCCCATACCATTACCAGATCGAATCGATCTTCATGGGTAAATTTTGAGATAGTTAAGTGACTTAGGATAGAAACTCTTTCTACTCCTATGTATTCCAGTTACTGCAAGCCATAGGCATCCACGGATGTCTACGACATCCTCTTTATATCCCACTGAATCCTCCCATAGAGACAACTAGGGAATTCTAAATATAAGAATAAAATGAATCCACATACTATGGCTCAACAACTGGAAAATTCCTTATTGCAGCCGCAAGTTCTACTTCACATGTTCATAGAGAAAGAAGGGTATACACAGACTTGATACATATTCTTCCAAGCCTATTAGGGTATGCAGAAGCCTCCACCCCTAAATCTAGTGATTAGGTTTATATAAATATACTAGAAAGTTCATTACATGACACGTAAAATTTCTAGGTGTCTCATTGATTATAAAAATGCTGCTAACTAATATGTACATACACCTCTCGATCGTTTCAAAATATTTAATAGAGAATAATAGAAGGGTACTCATGGTTACAAGTATGTATATATTATCCTTGAGTACCCAACACATAATCAAGCATTCATCTCATTTGACTAAAACAAATAACAAATATTCGATTCTATGAAACCTGACTAGTATTTCCTTCAACCCATTGACAATAAAGAACCTAAAAATAGTAATCACAGAATGGTAAATTTTCATTTAATTCCAGTTTTACAGAAATAAAAAGAAGTAATGAAGAGCTTTTATATATGCAAATATAAAATGGAACAAGTTTTTTTATAGAGAGAGAGAGAGTTCATCATGCATACGATGGTAGTTTTATGTCTTCTTCTTTTCAAGCTCCTTCTGTTGCAACACAGCTTGACCGATTATTCCATAGTTCAACAAAAAACCATTAAGTAATCTCCCATATTTTTATAGAGAAATATAATCCTGAAACTGTAGATTCACTTCATTCCCAGAATATATTACATGCTAAGTATCAAAAATAGAAGGAGAACACAAAATTGAAATGGATCCTTCATGTAGAGTTCTTTGCAAAACCATTGAATGTGCAAAACCACAAAAATTGAAGTTCCAAACCCACCCTTTACGCATGCCCTTAAAACAATGAATGATCAGTTAATGTTATTAATGAAGGGGTCATGTTTTATTTTCCCACCCAATTATACCATCCCATATTGGCCATGTTAATTTTAGCATGATTTTTAAATGTATAGTTGTTATTAAAAAGAATTGTGTAGAAGAAGTTATCAGAGCCTTTCCATCGCTTTCTCCCCACATTGGGTGGGTGGTGGTAAATAAATGCATTTAATAGCAATAAATGCATGTTAAGGTGGTGGTGACAACTCACCAAATTAAACATAACATTAATTTGAACAATAGACATTAGTTCAACTCTCAAGCTCTTAGTCATAGTATTAGTCTTAGACCCCCTTCAATTTAGAACACAAACCTTAATGCTTTAACATATTTATTCATATCAACCCCTTTATAATTCATGTCAAGGCTTACTATTATAGACCTAAGCCCTTAATAATTAAATTTCATAAACGTAAGATCAATATAGGTTTAGGTTCCACCGATATTATGCCCACATATTTAAGTTTTAAGTTTAAGGTGATAAACATTTATGTGACTAATAATGTCATTCCAATACCTTACGAATCACCTAATTCACCCTTAACTTACGTGGAGATATCGGGCCAATATCCACTCACCGGTAATACATTAATTTTTGTAAACCTGTATCAAGGTTAAATTAGCTAATCAAAATAAGTGACATTCTTTCCCATACATCCATACATATATATATATATATATATATATATATATATATATATATATATATATATATATATATATATATGAAAGACCTTAGATGCCTTAGATATGGTCGCTAGACCATTTAAATAACCATTCTCTTAATTCATTTAAATATGCAAATTGAGATGTTAATATTTATTGTTATGATAAATCACTTAAAATAATACCTTCGCAATGGGTACGATTAGTCAAAATCAATTTTATGAAACCGATAAATTTCAATACCGTATCCCAATGTGAATAATAATCAATCATCTAGAGAAAATATATGAAATGATCAAGATATAATATCGGACAAATAGACAATCAAGACTAATAGGCCCAATTAAATATTTCAGGCAACATTAAGATTTGCATTTTATGTACCGATAACGATATAATCAAATCAACCTTCATTTTACCTCGTTCCAAGAGAGGTTCCTCTTATATATTTTCATCAAACACTCTATCGTGACTCTAAGCCACAAGACTAATCATATCATAAGTAACTTGTCCAAATTTTTAATGCCATCGTTGTGGTCTAAGACCATATTAACTATCATACTTAGTGTAGTTAAATGCATAACTCTTTTTCGAGAGGTACAAATATCAAACAATCCCGTAAAAAACATATCATTATATCTTGTAAGGAAAGATTGTACAACACCAATATAAAAGAAAGAATATGTTTTAAATGTAAGGTACATTATGAGTGTTGAGCAACAAATATTGTTGCGCATGGTTGTGCATGCACCTACAAGTAAGTTGAATTATTTTTTTCAGGATTTGCATACGCATGTGTAGTGTATATATAGCTATGAAACCAAGTTGATCCTCTAACTCTCATATCTCACCCATCATTTATGGATTATTCCTTTCAAGAACCAAACAAAAATTATAGTATGTAATAGATGATGTACTATCGTTTACGGTTCATTCTTGATTGCTGAAGGGGAAAAACAAATGAAATTCACTTCATACACTTGCATTCACTGAGGGGAACGTGGCTCCTATCACTCCATTTTGCATTCCATTCCATCTATCCATAACATCGCATACTATGGTTGTTATTACTCTTGCTTACTTTTTCTTGTTCATGGTCACTTTATTACACATTATACTTAGATTACTTGTAAGTCATTTATCTATACCATCCACACATGCACGTTCATGTCTTTTTCTAGTTGTGATTGTAGATACAAGTATCTTACATGTAGCACAAATGCTTTCCTTCTACCCTTCCTACACTGGTCATTGGGGGCATCCACATTCATCTCTTCTAGTTGTTATTGTTTCATTTTGTACTTATCACTTTAAATTACTTGGTTATACATGCTTTTGACATACTAGTTATCTTTCTAAGATGATGAAAAGTGCTTCATGTGGAAAATTTGCTATGCGGGGATATTTTCTTCCATAATTGTTTGTTCCATTTTCTTCTATTGCTTATTTTTATATGTGGGCCTTGCCCTTTGTTTGGTGTACACACTTGTTCATTGTTTCATGCCATGATGGCCTTGCATGTCTTACGAAATCCCGAGCGATGTCTCATGTTTACGACCTTCTTTGTGTGGATTTCATGTCTTCTTGCATGTTAACATAACTTTTCTTGGTAGATTACACACTATTTGTGTAGCTTATACACTATTTTATATATACATGCTTGTTTGTACTAACACTTTTCTTTAACTAAACATCTATGTTTTTGCATGCCTTTATTTTTTACCAAGCACAATCCCTTCACCTTGTAGGGAAACATTGCAGAGTATATACGGTTGGTCCTCTTATGGGACCGCATTCTCCTATCAACAACATCACATGCGTCCCCAAAGAGGGTGCATCATTTAGGATTTACAAGATACATAACGCATTTACACCCAGTTCATTTTAGTGCACTTTCCACCCATAACATTATGATTTTACATACAATGAGTGAGTTCAAACTAGTCTATGAACTCCATACACAATGGCTTTTACAGGACATGGAGTCCTTAGCATTATGGGAAGTAGTTACAAGATTAGAGGTTACAATGGGTGTACCTCCCTACACTACTTTGGCTAGTGGCATCAGATCACCCAAAAAACTAGGACAATACAAAGATATCTTCACACACATTTTAGGGAAGCAATTAAAGGTTGGAGGACATAGAGCATTTCCTCCCTACACTTCTTCGGCCTACGGCGTCAGATCCCCAAAAACCCCGGTAGTACAGGATATCCTTCTATACTCTTTCTCTTGACATGGATCAGGTGCACATATTCCATTTACACTCTTTCATTTATGTATTTTACATTTACATACTCTTACATGCATGTTTTACATTGTGTTTTTACACATACATACATACATATTTGACTACTTGATCATTTTCTCCTTGTAAGTCCGGCCATACGAGAAATGAGTAGTCAAATGGGGGAAACAACAATGTCAACAATGACACTTCACAACAACATACACTATACTAACCATGTAGGTACACTACATACATCAACATCACACATGCGTTCGCCCTAGGTTCATCACTTTTTTGTGCATTTTCATCTTTAGTTTCCACATTCCTCCATCTTTTTGTCATTCCATGATTTTTCTAGTCCTTCGGCATGTTTCTACTACACTCTTCATGGACATCAAGTACGCATCTCTATCTACTTTATGTTACAGATATTTCTTCTCATCAACATAAAGTGGGGGAAAAATGTAGACACAAAATTATGCACTTCGGACATTGTTTATCCCCTGTTTCATACTACTATTTCAAGGTACTTGAGTCAAGAAATTACTAATTAACCCACATATTTTGGCCATCTTTCTTTATTTTATTTCTTCATTACCGACCTTTTACATCCACATGCCTAGTAAGATTCTGTCATCTCCCATTATTTTAGCCTCGATTGGGGCACCCAGATTAGTATTGGGGTGCCCATGGGTGCCTTGGTCCCTTTTTCACTTTCCCACCACTTTTTGCGCTCTTTATAGCCATTTTAGATCTTCATCTTTTTAGTGGTCGGCCATTTCAGGGTTAATTACGAAATTAGATCAATATAACCCTATAAATATAAAGTTATGAGACCATAATGAGGTACCTAGAATCATTCACTACTATCATCCATATAGAGTTGCATCCATCTATTGCATTGGATATCACTTGCATTGACATAGCTCCATCACATGGCACAAGGCTAGGACATCGCATCACACTTCATAGGGGGAGGGAGTATATTTTATTCCATGCACATATTCTATTACATTTTCTATATTTAGTTATTTCACACTACTTCACAATGTGCGTGACACAAGAGCAACTAGTGCACATCATGCACACATTCACCAAAACTACATTTGGGTCTAAAATTTAATGCAATGATCATTTATTAAGCCCCTTTGTTGTGGCAGCTAAGGTTAGTCTCGACCCATTCATTTGCATTTTTTTAGTGTTTTGATGTTTGGCTTTGTGTTTTCTTCATTATAGGGTTTTTCAATGAATCCATCGATCTTGATGTGACTTCAAAGAAAAAAAGTGAATATTTTGACACTCTTCGACCAAAAAAATTCAGATCCTAAAAATTGTGAGGAATAAAATCTCATATCAAGAGTGGAGCGCAAGTCGGTGCTCTAGTCCCTTCAGTGGGCACACTTGTCTACCCTTATCCGATAGTCACACAATTTTCTAAGCATGGTTATGATAATCAGACATCCATTTTGTAACATCCCTATTTCATGATTACAAAAGTAGGGGATTTTTGTTTTTTTATCTCAATGTTCACTGTTCTAAATTCAGCATTTAGAACCACATTAAATCTATTAATCAATCCTACAATAGTAACCATATGTAGTTGTTATGAATCGAGTGTAAAATCGATCTCTCATATTTAATTTCATTGTATACTTTGTATACTTGTGGTTCCCTTTTTCATTTAAGGGTTCATCAAGTGCAACTAGTCAAGGGATTATCTAGGTATTTGTTACGAATACCCATCTTATATCCAACACCTTTAATCTAGTGAATTTAAGACAATGCAACCAATATCTTGTGATACTTTGGCCAAATTTTTAGACATGTTTTCCATGCCTATATTCCAAGATGACATACTCATCATGAAGGAATATGTCTTTCACCACACTTGAAACTATTATCTTGATTAGACTTTCTTAACTTATTTCAATCCTTCCCATTTTCGTGTTAGATGCTAAGAAGAGATAAACCACATGGACTAGTACAGATAGTCCACTTACGGTGGTCAAGGGTAATTAAGTGTATTCAAATCAACCCCCGTCACTTCGAGTACACTTAATCACCCATAATTGACACAAGTTGACATCGGCAGGAGAACGAATCATATCCCTGCCTAGAGTATGACAAGGATTTGGGATCCTAATCAAAGATGGAATCTCTTAGAGGAGTTGAATAGATTATTGCAACATAACAAATTCTCCACAGTAACCATCTATTGAACCCTGTTAATAGATGGGTATTGTGCAGTAGTGATTATGCTGCAATAACCCATTAAGTTCCTATAAACGTATCCTCATAATTTAACAAGTTCATTAATAGCTTTAATTCATAGCTTGTTAATCACAACCTAGTTATTTTCATTCATTTTGTGTCATTCCTAAGGACTAACTTGGGTTCTATCAACATTCCAAAAAGGAACATTATGTTTCCCACTTAATCAATAATGAGGTTTTGCAGATTAATTATGCTCTTCACTTAATCACTTTAAGCATATAATTTCCTCCAATTGATTAAGCATATTAGAAACATCTTGCATTAAATGATAGGGAAGCAACCACATATTTTCACATATACTTTAGGACTAAAATAAAATATGTTTCTTATACTCTAAATGGGTTCCATACTTTCAACCCGCAATAGTTTTCTTGACTTAACATCCATTTTCCTTTAAGTCATTCAACTATTTGAACTGTTATAACTTAGTTAAACATTATCCCCTAAGTATAACTCATCCATGATGGGAGGGTATTCCACATCCACCTTATATTTTATCTGAAAGGTTCATTTTGTTACCACATAGTGAACAATCCCTTTCCTTAAGGTTTCATAACATGATTACATTATGGATACAAGTCAAATATTTATCATATTAATGACCTCATCATTGCGTAAAGAAGAAATTTGTTCTTAATGCCATAAGGATTAGTTCAAGCTATACACCTAATCCCATTATGTCATTCTTATCCTTTCCTAAGTACAATTTCATTTCCTCATTATACTTAGTTTGTAAATTAGGATAGGTAGGATTGCATTTTAGTATAATCACTTAGAGCCCTTTTACAAGGAATATTCTTATATATGTACTTAATGAGATTAAGTACTCTTTTTTATTATTCCCTAAAGTTCTAATCCCCTTAACTTTAGTTATGCAATCCATACTTGTTTTATAATAACCCTTATAAAACAGTCATACAAGTATTGGCTTATAAAGTTGCAATTAAGCATAGTCATTTATAACTTAATTCCTACAACAATATAACTTTTTTATTACAACTTATTCTTTACTATCTTATTCAAAATGAATTCAGTAATCATAAGTCATATGAGCCAATAATCATCTTATATTTAAGTTATTTTTAATCAAACTATTCATATAAGTCAATCACAAAAGACAATGCTTTACATCTATCCCTTTTTCCCACAATATCAAGGATCAACAATATTATTCATTACTTCATAACAATGGTATGAAGTTGACAATACTTCATATAACTTCAACTAAGTTACTACAAAATATCAAGGAATAAATCATTGCATATCAACTGATTCCATACAAGCTTACTTTCCAAATGAAAGAATCCTTTTAACTGAAAACGTCATTCACACACAACTTAACCAGTCAAGATAGAATGATTCAAGCAAAAATTTCATTTATTTCTAGAAAAAATGTCAATTCAAGTAAACAAGAATGAATCATATCCTTTTCAGCAGTTTACACAAGTGGCCATAGGCCCTGATTACTTCAACACAAAAGTAATTCAATAAATGAAAACATTATTTTCATCAAACTACATTTCTTCAATCAATATAATAAATGCATCTTTCCATAAGTCTTCCTCTTTTCTTCTTTCATGAATTTCATCTGCAATATTGTTAGCAATCTGTCAGTTCATTTGAACTGAGCATGATAGGATCTAAATCTCGGAACCATATGTTATAGCTAACAATTTTAAGAAGGAAAACTTCTTATTAATAGAAAACAATCAAGGGTTCATAACATCATTTTCCTTTTTGAACACTTCCAAAATAACATTACTCAAGTGTATCACCAACCTTGCAGTTTTATGTATTTAAGAATCTAATTAAGCAAGAAATCTATCAACAAGAAGTCTATCAAGAATAAATTGAACATTCGGTCATTGCACAACCATACAAGTAATCCATAGCATAACAAGTATACCTTCTCACTTCATGCAATATTTAGATAATAATGCAAATCCAAGTATACCAACAACAGAAAAACAAGGATGAGTAAGAATGACTTAATCATATAGCCCATACTACATGATTAAAACATAATACTTGATTCATAAAATCATTTCCATCTCTATTTAATTTATCTACATATTACATAAGAATTAGATGCAAGCTAGGTAGAGAGATATATTTTACTTACGAAACAAGTTCTCAAAATCACAGTCCATCTTAGCTTATCACACAAGCAAGCCATTTATTAAAAACTTGGTTCCAGCTAATTAAAATTCATGCATGTCCTTGGGATACACAACACAACCATTATTCAAATAAGACAGTACTTAATCAACACATGTAATCCATACCATGACCGAGAAAAGGCCATATCCAAACCAAGATATCACTAAGACAACAACTAGAATGATTCAAACCAAAAATAGATAATGCTAACAAAATATACAGCCAATTTTGAATATGGCTAATCGATATCCTTGATCATCTTCGAATGATCAAGGGTATTGATAATAATTTAATTGATTAACTTAGAGTAAGGGTAATCATTTAAACTCCTAACAATTCTAGGTTAGGATCATAAGCAATACAAATTTTCAAGGAAGATCAAACAATAACTATGTTTGAAACTTATTCATACCAGAAGCTAAGATAACTCAGTATACCCTTAACACTAGCAGTCCTACCCATGTAACCATTAGTTTCACAAAATAAAAATGAACACAAGTTGCAGGTCAAGATTACCACAACCTGTCACACTGTTTAATCAAACGTTAAACCAAACCTGTCTACCCGACAATAAAAATATGAAACAATCATAAAGATAGGGAAAAGAAACCAAATTCATACAACTATGGCAAAGTGGTTCAACCCCAACAAAAGTTTAGAGAAGCAAGGCCAAACGGCCCATCCTCAATGGATAGCCAAAAGTCCTTTTCAAATAAGGATGACATGAATATATTATCACATTGGGTTAAAAACAACGTCACGAAGATTAAAATATGAGCTTGACTGGATTATCAACAAGCCAATAAACATTAACAAACCATAACACATCACTTACAAGGAGTCTAAATCTGCCATGTGTATGGGTTTCCAACTCTATCAAAATTAAGTTGACTAAAATAAGCATGCAACCCAACAAACTACAATGCTAGGTCTCAAAGTTCAAGTATTCAAACCATTTAATAAATACAAACCCACACAAGCCGGAAAATAAGTCATTCAACAACACCAATTAAAATCAACAGGGTGCTTGAGTTCTAACTTGACCCAACAACACAATGGTCGTAAATGCCAAATAAACATGCAATTGACTAGTTTGGTATACAAACAGTCATAAATAGATCAATAACCAACTTTTGGGTTTGATTTTTACCCACTTAAACATGCAACTCGAGTAATTAATTTCATTCCTTTCATTACTATCATGGAAAGTCATTTTTTTACAATCACCTAGAACAAATAGAGTAGAAAAGGTCGACATGTAGTTCATATACAAGCATTCGGAACAAGACCGTAACAAAAACTAGTTCAAAAACTACTTACCAAACAAGATATTCCTTTTAATATGTAATATTAAAAACCCAAAATCCCCAAAAATTCTATTATAAGAAGACTTCTTTTCATGAACTAATTAGATAGAACAAGTTTTTGTAAGGGATTAGAGCCTATCATGCCTAGTAGATCTTCCCAAAGTCTTTTTCCAGCTCTCTAGGATAGCCTCCATAGTCAAACAAATCAACCTTCACAAAATCCCTACATTTGTTCTCTTCAAAATATTCTCCAAAACTTCTCCACGAAAAAAAAGAGAATTGAAGCTTTCAAAACCAAGATCGAACCAAATCAAACGCTCCCAATTCTCGACATGCAAAATGAGAGAGAGAAAAATGGAAGGAGTAAAAATGAAACCAAAACAACCAAATATTTTAAAAATTTGGTGTATTTTTCCCGAGTTGGTTTATAATGATTCTCAAAAAACATTAATGTTAGATAGGACAGTTCAACTATCCTACCATCCCACCAACCTTCTCTATTACACATTGCCATTCACTAATAGTTCAAATGATCATGCCGCTAGTTTTAGTGCAAGTTTTTAGCAAATTGCCAAATTTTAATTTTCTTACTATTAAGGAGTGGCGGTAGCCACCATTAATGTCTACCATTAAAATTTCCAAGTATATGCTAGGGTGGCGGAAACCACAAACCTCACTACTTAACCAGGCATCCACAATTGTAGACTAGGTTTATTCTTGAGTTAGGTTCCATGTCCCTTTCCCAACTTAGCTTAGATTTGAATTTATAACATTTATATACTTATTAACTTAGCATAGATCTTAGATTACGTTCACAAGCCACCTTAATAATTCATATGCCTTAGTTATAGGTTAGACCTTCAGAAATTTTAGTGTTATCGAAACATTAGGCATAGGCTAGGTCTTGTGTAACTACACAATAGAGACCTTACCAATCCATGCAACATTTTTCGTATTGAGCAGTGATACGATGAAATGTCTCCCAAACACTTTCTATTCCTTAACATGGGACTAAGAACATAGGAAAAGCTGGAACAAAATCATCAAAATTGATTAGTATAAGATTGATATTTCAAAATTAAAGAATGACTAAAATCTCTTATGTTCAATCGTAATTGTAGATAGAATTAAGAGAATTCCTTAGATCAATGAAACTGATCCAAGGTATTTTCTTAATTGATTCTTAATACCAATAAATCAATTATTCCAGACTTAGTGTAATTTTCCAAATTACCAACTTACCCAATAGTTCCAAGAAATGAATTCAAACTTTCCACAAGCTGAAGACATCCAGTTCATTTCATGAACCAATTAAGTATACATTACAATTCAAGAATATATTACAAATAAATGGATAATTAAATACACAAATCTCAACTGAGATAAACATTAATCTAGCAACATGATTTAATCAGTTCTATAGAGCAACAACTCAAGAACAATCACATGTCAACGTTGCAATCCACTTCACAATGAGCAAGTATAGATGAAAAGATGGTAGAGGTGTTACACATTTTACTAGATTTCCATCTTGGCATACCATCAAGCATCATTGTGCACCAACCAAGCATTTTATTTCCTTTATTTGCAATTAGGTTTTCATACTTTTGTGCTTAATTTTCTTGGATACAGATTGTACTTAATTATTCATTTTCTTACTGCTACAATAACATCATATTAGTCTAGAATATTCTAACATGAGTGACCCCTTTTTGTAATGTAATAGGTCTTGTAATATTAATCTTGCTTAGGGTGTTAGTTGTGTTGTAAACTTGTTTTGGGAATTAATGGCCCCACTTACTTTAAGTTTTGAGTTTTCATAATGATGTAATTAATCAAAAGGGTTAGGGTCACATGTGAACCCTTGGGTGGGCCCCACACCCTCTACCCTTGTGCCCAAGTGTGCCAAACCCGAATTTGGGCTATTTTAGGCATTTTTAGGGACCCCTTTTTAGTTTGGGAGTTCCCTTAGCATGAAAATGGGCCCTTGGACCCTACCTAATAGGTAGGGGCTTATTTCCAAGGCTTAGAGGGAGTTTTCCCTCCCATTTTGCCTTCCTTTGGTCACATCCATGTAAGGTGGATGGGTAAGTGTGCTTTGTTAAAAGTTGCACAAGTTTGTTTTGTTATCATTTTGGGTAATTTGGGAGAAGAGGGTTAAAAGCTATTTTAACCTTTCTCTCTTTTATCTTGGGAATCTTTGACCTTGAGGGAAGAGAGGGGTGACACATGTCACCCCCTCATTTGTGAGGATTTTTGCTTGCTCCTCTTAAAATTCTCCCTCATGGGGAAAGAAGAGGACTTTTTTTTTGGAGCTTTTTCTTGGAGGCTTGTGGATTTTGGAGCTAGAGTTTGCTTAGGTCAAGAAGTGGAAAAGATTGAAGTTGGAGAGCTTTTTGGAGGTAGGCTTCTTGAGCTTTATGTATGTGGCAATTAGGTTTTCATACTTTTGTGCTTAATTTTTTGGATACACATTGTACTTAATTATTCATTTTCTTCTTTGCTTTACAATAATATCAGATTAGTCTAGAATATTCTAATTTTAGTGACCCCTTTTTGTAATGTAATAGGTCTTGTAATATTAATCTTGCTTAGGGTGTTAGTTGTGTTGTAAACTTGTTTTGGGAATTAATGGTCCCACTTACTTTAATTTTGAGTTTACATAATGATGTAATTAATAAAAAGGGTTAGGGTCACATGTGAACCCTTGGGTGGGCCCACACCCTCTACCCTTGTGCCCAAGTGTGCCAAACCCGAATTTGGGCTATTTTGGGCATTTTTAGGGACCCCTTTTTAGTTTGGGAGTTCTCTTGGCATGAAAATGGACCCTTGGACCCTACCTAATAGGTAGGGGCTTATTTCCAAGGCTTAGAGGGAGTTTTCCCTCCCAGTTTTCCTTCCTTTGGTCACATCCATATAAGGTGGATGGGTAAGTGTGGTTTGTTAAAAGTTGCACAAGTTTGTTTTGTTATCATTTTGGGTAATTTGGGAGAAGAGGGCTAAAAGCTATTTTACCCTTTCTCTCTTTTATCTTTAGAATCTTTGACCTTGAGGGAAGAGAGGGGTGACACATGTCACCCCCTTATTTGTGAGGATTTTTGCTTGCTCCTCTTTAAATTCTCCCTCATGGGGAAAGAAGAGGACTTTTTTTGGAGCTTTTTCTTGGAGGCTTGTGGATTTTGGAGCTAGAGTTTGCTTAGGTCAAGAAGTGGAAAATATTGAAGTTGGAGAGCTTTTTGGAGGTAGGCTTCTTGAGCTTTATTGTATGTGTTATATCATGCTAGATATTAGTTTGTTTACTTGGAAATTTTTGTTGTTGCATGTAGATTTTGTTTTTTGTTTACTTGATTTTGCTCCATCCATCATATGGCATGATGGAGTTTTGGAGTTTGTGGGGGAAGAGAGAGGGATTTTTCCCTCTCAATCCTCATGGCTTGATGGGCAAGCCTTGTAGGATTTTAGTTACTCCCCTCAAATGGTTTGAGGTGGGGAAGGTGGTTCATATGGCTTGAACCTCCTTCCCCATTCTTGGTGAGGAAACCCCTTTGGGGTTTGAAAATCCTTCCAAGAAGGATTTGGTGAAAGGGTGGAGAAATAAGGAGGGTTTGAATGAATTTGGAGGAATAAGGAGGGTACGGAGATTTTTGTTTTGTGCAACTAATTTTGGTTACAAATTTTCGAGAACTCCTTTCTTCTCTTCCCCATTTTAGAGGTAGAACATGTTTTCTCCTCTTTTTCATCTTTGCAAAATTTGGAGTCTTGTTTTAATAATTGTATTTTTATGTGGATGTAATGTTGTTTGTTCACCCTCACTCTTGTGCAAAGTTGTGGATAGTAGTCCTCTTTCCCATGGGCTTGGGGGAGGCTAGCATGCCTTCCAACCTTGGAAAGGCATGTAATGATGCCTATGGTTGGGTGGTAAAACAAGCTTCTTCTCCTTGTATGGATTCCTTGAAGGCATTTGAAGTTAGATCTCAAGATGGAAGTTGGTGATAGTTGGAGTTTCATTGTCCTCTCAAATCTTTGTGAAACATTACTTGCATTGTAACCTCTAGAGTATGGCTATGTGGGAAGATTATTTGGCATGCAAAAGTTCTCATCTTGTGAATTGAAAATCACTTGTAAGATTGGTATTCCATTAGTATTTGAAAGCTTTCTTCCAATCTTGGGAAGGAGTTTGTTAGGTTGTTTTCTTATGTATTTTAGCATGTTTGAAATATGATGTAATTGGGAAAATTTGCAAAAGAAGTCTTTTCAAATATTTATATTCCTTTAAAATACATTGAGTAGAATATATTTATATTCCTTTAACATGCATTGATTTGAATATCATTTTGATAAAGAAAGATTATTTAATGGAAAAAATTTCCTATAAAAGAAATAATATTACTTTGTTGAAATTCTTACTTGTTTAGGAAAAAAAAAAATCATTGAGCATTGCATTTGAAAAGAAAGTATCTCCTCTTCTATTGTTTTTTTGTAATATTAATGATTGGAATAAGAGTAGTCTTGATTTATTTCCATGTGAAGTTTTAATGATTTGTTCTTATTAAGCAATCATATTTGAATAAGTAACCTTCTTTGAATATTTTCTCTTAGAAATAAGTTTCTCATCTTATTGGAAAATACTTGGTTATATTCCCTTTTAACACAAAATAGATAAAACATTTAATCTAAATAGTTATTAAAAACCTTTAAAATTCTTACTTCACTAAGTTAACAAATTTAGATCTGTTATTTTATAAGTTGAAATAATCATTCTTTACCATTGTGCACAAAATAATCATATTCAGAATTTATCTAATATAGTGTTATTTTAAAATGTAATTGTATTATATTTAAGGATAGTCATAGTTTAATTGTTATATTAATATAGGTATTTATTGCAGATTTATATATATTGAAATATATATATATATTATATATATTATATATATATATATATATATAACCATATATATAAAACCATTTAATTTAAATTTTAAAAATAATAAACAAAAATATATATAAACAAGGTTTGGGTAGGGCCGAACCCAATCCCCCTCCATATTCGGCCACCCACTTCCGCGAACACCCCTATCCGTTGTCATTTTACCCTCCACCGTCCACGTTGCCATGGCTCCCATCTCCCCACGCCGCTACCCCCGCACAACACCCCCTTCCCTTCCTCCTACGCCTGCCACCCACTTCTCCACTTCTCACACCGCCCACCTCCCCCAATCCCTACGCGGTTTCCTTCCCACACCCCGCGTACTTCCACTTCCCACCACTCCTTCCACTAGCGTAGCCACCCACCTACACATCCCTTCCAACCACGGCCTCACGGTACCTCAAAACAATCAAAAAAAAGAAAGAACATACGTTTTCAATATTAAGGAAACAATATTATTTTGCTTCAAGACTCCATGAGAGCAACACTTTCAAGATTCTCCATAACCTGCACACCCATAAGACAACACAAAGAAAAATGAGAAGTGAGAATAGAATGGAAGAGAAAACAAAGATATGTTTAGGGAAATTTTTTAGAGTGGGTTAGAAATCAAGGGTTAGGATAAGATTGATCCTAGGGCCCATGTTCAATCCTACCCACTTTAAGTCAAGCGCATTTTATTATGGGATTTAGAGATATTATTAAAGGGTGGGTAGACTCAAACCTTAAGATGAACCTAGTATCTTAATAGAAATTAAATAAACAAAATTATTTGGGGGTAGTGATTAAGAAATTGGGTAAATAAACTTAGATTAAAATAATTAAGTTGTTGGGTTAGTTGGTAAATTAAATTAATATAAATTTATTATTTAATGGGAAATAGTTAAGCGAAACATTAGTATTATTTTTTTCAGCTCTCTTCAAAAAAATTTATCCAAAATTTTCTATTCAAATTTTAGTGTGGTTTTCGGTGTCCCGAAGCGGGCACTACATTTGGTATCAGAGTGGAGGTTCACACACGTGGACACTCTGGGTAATCAATCAACTAGTTAACAATATTTGTAATAACATTAAAGTAAATAAATAAATAAAATAATTGGTTAAAAATTTTTCGCAACCATTTAATTATAATTTAATAACCTCTTCGCTCACCTTGTGCACAGGATGGCACCCATGAGACGACACTCGGTTAGGGGTTTGGGACGTGGTTCACCTATGCCCAAACCACCGACACCCGAGTTAGGGCCTCAGATCTTAGAGGCTCTTCAACAGTTGATTAGCGTTGTGCAACAGTGTCTCCCACCACCACAGGAGGTGAGAGAGGAGGATATTATGTTAGGATTCGAGGAGCCGATAGGCGAGGATGTACACTTAGAGACACCAAAGTACGATACCCCAAAGTAGGAGAGGTCACGTAGCCCTTCCGTTCATCACGAGAGGGTAGCCTCATACCGTTGTAGCCACTCACACAGTCTTGAGGGACCATTTGGGGATAGGTGACCCCATTCACCTATTGGTTTGCATCGCCAGGATCGGGATACAGGTAGTGTGATCAGAGACCTTCTTCACTTACAGCCACCTACCTACACCGGCTCTATAGATGGCTTTGGGGCTGATTCATGGTTTCTTAGCTTGGATAGTTGCTTTGGCTTGTACTCGTACAAGAGCAATGTCAAGGCAAGGTTCGCCATACACCTCCTCCAAGATGTAGCAGGCATTTGGTGGAGGAATGAGGAGTGGAAGCTCCATCTAACTCGAGAGACAAAGTGACCTGGGAGATGTTTGAGGAGTGATTCAGGGCTCGCTATATGTCAGAGCATTTCATGCAGAAGAGGATCGATGAGTTTCATGACTTACGATAGGGATCTGACACAGTAGCACAATATGAGAGTAGGTTCCTGGATCTTTTGCAGTATGTGGATTACCTACAAGATGAGAAATTACAGGTTAACAGGTTTATTAGGGGCCTTAATGCAGATATAGCAGGAGCAGTTAGGATGTTATCTCCTCCCACACTTGAGAAGGCCTACTTAGCTAAGGAGAATAGGACCAGGCACAGGAGCACCACGATAGGAATAAGATAAAATTTCAAGATAAGATATAGGCATTTCAGATTCAAAGGTCATGGGGTATAACACCACCCCCTAGAGGAGGATTTTGGCCTCCACCAGCAGCCACGAGGGCTCCACCACACCCACAACATCAAACTCAGCATCATGGCCACCAAGCAAAGGCTAGACAGGAATCGAGCTTTCAGAGAGGTGGCACTAGAGGAGGTTTTGGTGGAGCCAGGGATAGGAGGAGGGGGTACTCGGTGAGGTACAACTGAGCTCGCTTGCGCACGTGCAGCTCTGCTAGAGTTGGTCCTGCGAGGTCGGTTCACCGAGTACGGGAGGGACCCCATCTCGGAGGGGTATAAGAGGATGTTTTATTTGTGGGTCCCCTGATCATTATGTGTGTATGTGTCCACACAAACCCACTACCATGGATATGCAGAGAGCTCCTAGATCTAAGCAGATGGTGGGTGACGTGGGATGCATACATCATGTATATGCAATGGTTGATAAGCGCCCAAGCCGAGTACTAGGCCACATCATTGAGACAGCAGGTACTATCAGGGGTATTTCAGTCTTAGTAATTTTTGATTCAGGTGCTTCTGATTCTTTTATATCACCTTCTATAGTGGACCAGTGTGGGTTAGTGGTGGCTAGGAAACCAGATAGTGGTGAGGTGAGTTGGCCTCGGGTCCAAACTCACGTGGACTCATATGTAGAGATTTACATCCTTGATTTAGGAGCCTTCTCCACTACACTTGACCTTCAAGTTATTCCTCTAGGATCCTATCAGGTAGTGTTGGGTATGGATTGGCTCGAGGCTCATCGAGCCAAGGTGGATTGCAGAAATAAGGTCATTGAGTGTCAGGATGATCTTGGGAGTGTAGTTGTGATATCAGGGATGTAGAGACCTATCTCCTTGTGCATGATCTTGGCTAAGCAACTCAAGCGGAGCATGCATAAGGGATGTCAGTTGTTTGCTATCACCATCAGTGATCGATCAAAGAGCACTCCAGAGCATTCACCCTTAGATGATCATGCAGTTTTGAGGGAGTATGCCGATGTGTTTCTAGGTGAGCTTCCAGGGCTACCACCCCGTAGAGAGGTGGATTTCACCATTGATTTAATACCAAGATCTGCACTAGTTTCTAGGGCACCCTATGGATGACAACTCCAGAGCTTCATGAGCTCAAGATTCAATTAGAGGAGTTGTTAGATAAGGGTCTCATTCACCCTAGTGTATCTCCTTGGGGAGCGCCAGTCATATTTGTGAAGAAGAAGGATGGTTCTCTTAGGCTTTGTGTAGACTTCAGAAGCTCAACAAAGTCACAATAAAGAACCGTTATCCATTCCCCATGATTGATGACTTGTTTGATCAGATGCGGGGATCAAGAGTGTTCTCCAAAATCAAACTCAAGTTAGGGTACCATTAGTTGCATAGATCAGATGCAAACATTCATAAGAAATAATTTTGCACACGTTATGGGAATTATGATTTCATCGTTGTTCCATTTGGATTGACTAATGCCCCAGCTATCTTCATGAGTCTCATGAATGGAGTATTCAGGACCTTTCTGAATTTCTTTGTCTTAGTGTTTCTTGATGATATATTGATATATTCTCATTTCAAGGAGGAACACGAAGAGCATTTGAGGTAGGTACTTCAGGTTTTGAGAGAGCGAAGTTATATGGGAACTTGGAAAATGCAGCTTCTTTTTGGACAAAGATTTAGTATTTGGGTCATTTCATATCAAGAGAGGGTATCTCAGTAGATCCCTCTAAGATACAGGCTATCATGGATTGGCTAGTGCCCACATCAATCACTGAGGTGAGGATTTTTATGGGATTAGCAGGTTATTACCATAGGTTTATACATGACTTTTCTAGGATTGCTCACCCTATTACTTCTCTTTAGAGAAAAGGGAAGAATTTTGATTGGTCAGAAAAGTGTGAGTAGGCCTTTCAGTTTCTTAAGGAAAGGTTAACCATGGTGCCCATCTTAGTAGTTCCAGACCCTACGGAGGATTTTTTTGTTTGTATTGATGCATCACTAGAGGGTTTGGAAGTAGTTATCATGCAGGAGCATTGGTTCATTACCTTTGAGTCTCGTAAGCTTAAGGACTACGAGCTTAATTACCCTATTCATGACTTGGAGCTTACATTATTTGTTCATGCACTTGTGCGTTGGCGACATTTTCTTTTGGGTAGACCTTTCATTTTGAGGATAGATCATCGTAGCTTACAGCATATCTTCTCATAACCGAACCTCAATGCTCATCAACGATGTTGGATGGAGTTCCTATGTGAGTATGACATGGAGGTACAATATATCAAAGGAAAGGAAAATGTTGTTGCAGATGCACTTAGTAGATGACGACATGTGCTTGCTTCATTGACACTTGCAGTCAAATTTGAGAGGTAGGATTCTTGAGCATCTTCCAGAGGACAAGTTTTATGAGGGAGCTAGATAGATGTTGGAGTCACAGGGTTCATTAGAGGGTAGATATTCAAGGTGTATTTTAGAGACAAATGGTTTACTTTGGTTCCATAGGTGCATCTACGTGCCTAAGTCAGGTGATCTGTGTAGCTTCATCCTTACAGAGGCTCATCGAGCTCCATATGCGGCACATCCAGGAGTAAAGAAAATGCACACCGATCTAAGGGAGTTATATTATTGGCTAGGTCTTTGACGAGACATAGCATATTTTGTTGCATGTTTCCTTGAGTGTCAGAGGGTCAAGGCAAAGCATTCTCATCCCGTAGGACTTTTACATCCTCATGATATTCCCAAGTGGAAATGGGATGTGATCTCCATGGATTTCATAGTCAAACTCCCTATGTCTTCTTATCATCATGATGCCATTATGGTCACTGTGGATAAGTTGACCAAGGTTGCGCATTTCTCGCCAACCAAGGTCACCTATAATGTACAAGCCATCACCAAAGTATTTATGGAGGACATTATTAGATTGCATGGGATTCTGAAGACCATCATCAATGACCAGGATACGATCTACACTTCAATTTTATGGACTTCCTTTCAGGCCGGTCTGGGTACTCAGATTAATTTCAGCTCAGCATATCATCCAGAGATAGATGGGTAGATAGAGAGGGTTAATCAGGTACTGGAGGACATGTTGAGGATGTATTTGATGGACCAGCAGAGAAGAAGTGGGAGGATTACCTTCATTTAGTTGAGTTTTTGTTACAACAATAGATATCACAGTTCCATTGGTATGGCTCCCGCCAGGATTTATACGGATGACCTTGCAGGACACTTTTGAGTTGGGACAGACTAGATGATAGGATCATTCTGGGACAGGCTTATCTACAGGATTTAGAGTAGCGGGTTGTTTTGATTAGACAATGACTTGAGCAGGATAGAGCACGCTAGAAGGCGTATGTAGACACCAAGAGGATTGATCATCACTTCTCAGTGGGTGATAAAGTCTTCTTGAGAGTTCACCCTCATAAGAGTCCAATCCGTTATGGAAAGGGTTCTAAGCTATCACCTCGTTTTTTGGGCCTTTTGATATTTTAGAGGTCATCGGTCCAGTTGCCTACCACCTAGCTTTGCCACCATGCCTTGCATGGGCCCATGATGTATTTCATGTTTCTATACTACATAGATATGTACTAGATGTTTCTCATGTTTTGGATTGGTCAGCATTATAGGTAGAGGATGAAGGATAGTGGAGACTGGAGCCCGTACGCATACTGGAGCACTAGAGGTTGGCCCTTCGGGGTTGAGACTTGGACTAGGTTAGAGTGCAGTGGGACTGATACGATGAGACAACAGCTACTTGGGAGGATGTGACACCTTTGAGGGCTAGATATCCCTATCTCTTTTAGTGACTTCTAGGAGGAAGTCTAATTTTAGTAGAGGGGATGTAGTGCCCACATTTTTATAGCTCAGTTACTTGTTGTTCCTTTACTCATAGACATGTTTTGGCAGGGATTTGTTATATTTTAGACATTACATTAGGATATTTGATCTTATTAGACATGTATGGAGATTTAGGCGTATAGCGCTAATTTAGCTTGATTACTATGTTGTCGTATTATCTTATGATGTCATGGATACTAATTGATATGATGTTGTTTTGGACCGTAATTATATTGATGGATACTTAGTTAGTTGCATGTTGGGATTCTATGGATACATGTCACTTTATCATTATGTCTAACTTATGGTGAATTATGTATAATTGTGCACGTTGTCGCATTTTTGATTCTAGAAAGATGATATGCTAGTCTATAATTCATTGATATCTTATTTAGTAGTTGATTCACATTTTATTAGACAGGTGCGTTTAATGTGTGCAATGAGTGTGCAGGTGACAAGTCACAGGAGAACATGGGATTTAGGCCAGCTACACAATTTTACACAAGCAGCCCACGAGGCTAAGTCCTAGCCATGTTTATTGTGTATTTTTTGGGCACCATGAGTGAACCCTTTTTGTAATGTAATAGGTCTTGTAATATTAATCTTGCTTAGGGTGTTAGTTGTGTTGTAAACTTGTTTTGGGGAATTAATGGCCCGACTTACTTTAAGTTTTGAGTTTTCATAATGATGTAATTAATCAAAAGGGTTTAGGGTCACATGTGAACCCTTGAGTGGGCCCCACACCTCTACCATTGTGCCCAAGTGTGCCAAACCCAAATTTGGGCTATTTTGGGCATTTTTAGGGACCCCTTTTTAATTTGGGAGTTCCCTTAGCATGAAAATGGGCCCTTAGACCCTACCTAATAGGTAGGGGGGCTTATTTCCAAGGCTTAGAGGGAGTTTTCCCTCCCATTTTTCCTTCCTTTGGTCACATCCATGTAAGGTGGATGGGTAAGTGTGCTTTGTTAAAAGTTGCACAAGTTTGTTTTATTATCATTTTGGGTAATTTGGGAGAAGAGGGCTAAAAGCTATTTTATCCTTTCTCTCTTTTATCTTTGGCATCTTTGACCTTGAGGGAAGAGAGGGGTGACACATGTCACCCCCTCATTTGTGAGGATTTTTTCTTGCTCCTCTTCAAATTATCCCTCATGGGGAAAGAAGAGGAGTTTTTTTTTTTGGAGCTTTTTCTTAGAGGCTTGTGGATTTTGGAGCTAGAGTTTGCTTGGGTCAAGAAGTGGAAAAGATTGAAGTTGGAGAGATTTTTAGAGGTAGGATTTTTGAGCTTTATTTTATGTGTTATATCATGCTAGATATTAGTTTGTTTACTTGGAAATGTTTGTTGTTGCATGTAGATTTTGTTTTTGTTTACTTGATTTTACTCCATCCATCATATGGCATGATGGAGTTTTGGAGTTTGTGAGGGAAGAGAGAGGGAGTTTTCCCTCTCAATCATCATGGCTTGATGGGAAAGCATTGTAGGATTTTAGTAACTCCCCTAAAATGGTTTGAGGTGGGGAAGGTGGTTCATATGGCTTAAACCTTCTTCCCCATTCTTGTTGAGAAAACCCCTTTGGGGTTTGAAAATCCTTCCAAGAAGGATTTGGTGAAAGGGTGGAGAAATAAGGAGGGTTTGAATGAATTTGGAGGAATAAGGAGGGTATGGAGATTTTGGTTTTGTGCAACTAATGTTGGTTACAACTTTTGGAGAACTCCTTTCTTCTCTTCCCCATTTTAGAGGTAGAACATGGTTTCTCCTCTTTTTCATCTTTACAAAATTTGGAGTCTTGTTTTAATAATTGTCTTTTTTATGTGGATGTAATGTTGTTTTTCACCATCACTCTTGTGTAAAGTTGTGGATAGTAGTCCTCTTTCCCATGGGCTTGGGGGAGGCTAGCATGCCTTCCAACCTTGGAAATGCATGTAATGATGCCTATGGTTGGGTGGTAAAACAAGCTTCTTCTCCTTGTATGGATTCTTGAAGGCATTTGAAGTTGGATCTCAAGATGGAAGTTGGTGATAGTTGGAGTTTCATTGTCCTCTCAAATCTTTATGAAACATTACTTGCATTGTAACCTCTAGAGTATGGCTATGTGGGAAGATTCTTTGGCATGCAAAAAGTTCTCATCTTGTGAATTAAAAATCACTTGTAAGATTGGTATTTCATTAGTATTTGAAATCTTTCTTCCAATCTTGGGAAGGAGTTTGTTAGGTTGTTTTCTTATGTATTTTAGCATGTTTGAAATATGATGTAATTGGGAAAATTTGTAAAAGAAGTCTTGTCAAATATTTATATTCCTTTAAAATACATTGAGTAGAATATACTTATATTCCTTTAACATGCATTGATTTGAATATCATTTTGATAAAGAAAGATTATTTAATGGAAAAATTTTCCTACAAAAGAAATAATATTACTTTGTTGAAAGTCTTACTTGTTTAAGAATCTAAAAAAAAATCATTTAGCATTGCATTTGAAAAGAAAGTATCTCCTCTTGTATTGTTTTTTTGTAATATTAATGATTGGAATAAGACTATTCTTGATTTCTTTCCATGTGAAGTTTTAATGATTTGTTCTTTTCAAGCAATCATATTTGAAAAAGTAATCTTCTTTGAAAATTTTCTTTTAGAAATAAGTCTCTTATCTTATTTGAAAATACTTGGTTACATTCCTTTTAACACAAAATAATTAAAATATTTAACCTAAACGGTTATTGAAAACCTTTAAGATTCTTACTTCACTAAGTTAAAAAATTTAGATCTGTTATTTTATAAGCTGAAATAATCATTCTTTACCATTGTGCACAAAATAATCATATTCGTAATTTATCTAATATAGTTTTATTTTAAAATGTAACTGTATTATATTTAAGGATAGTCATAGTCTAATTGTTATATTAATATAGGTATTTATTGCAGATTTATATATATTGAAATATATATTATGGAATATTAATTTTATATATATATATATATATAATAATATTATATTATATATTATATATATAACCATTTATATTTAAACACTTTTTAAATAATAAAAATAAATTAAACAAGGTTCGGGGAGGCGAAACCACTCCCCCCTCCATCTGTGGCCACCCACTACCGCGGACACCCCCTATCCCTCCGCCATTTTACCCTCCACCGCCCATACTACCATTGCTCCCATCTCCCCATGCCATTGCCATGCGTAGCACCCCTCCCTTCCTCCTACACCGACCCCCTTCTCCACATCTTACACCGGTGACCTCCCCAATCCCTACATGGTTTCCTTCCCACACCTCCGCATACTTCCACCGCCCACCACTCCTTCTACTAGCACAACCACCCACCCGCACATCCCTTCCAACCATGGCCTCACAAAGACCTCAAAACAATAAAGAAAGAAAGAACATATGTCTTCAATATTAAGGGAACAATATTATTTTGCTTCAAGACTCCATGAGAGAAGCACTTTCAAGCTTCTACACACCCAAAAGACAACACAAAACAAAATGAGAAGTGAGAATAGAATGGAAGAGAAAACAAAGAGATGTTTAGGGCAATTTTTTAGGGTGAGTTAGAAATCAAGGGTTAGGATAAGATTGATCCTAGGGCCCATGTTCAATCCTACCCACTTTAAGTCATGAGCATTTTATTATGGGATTTAGAGATATTATTAAAGGGTGGGTAGACTCAAACCTTAAGATGAACCTAGTATCTTAATAGAAATTAAATAAATAAAATTATTTGGGGGTAGTGATTAAGAAATTGGGTAAATCAACTTAGATTAAAATAATTAAGTTGTTGGGTTAGTTGGTAAATTAAATTAATATAAATTAATTATTTAATGGGAAATGGTTAAGCGAAACATTAGTATTATTTTTTTAGCTCTCTTCAAAAAAATTATCCAAAATTTTCTAGTCAAATTTTAGTATGGTTTTCGGTGTCCCGAGGTGGGGCATTACACTTATCGACCTACAAAATATCAAGGTCGTCCATATTGCAACTATCATAGAATCAATGGACATAATGACAAGTGAATGTTATGCTATAAAACGTAGGATCAAACATATTTAACTTCATGGTTTTATCTCATTCAATGCATGCCCCTCTATAACTGCTACACCATGATATATGACTACTAGTGTGCCTACTTCTAATCTTTCTAATAAAGTTCTAGATGATCCTCTTATTGAATACATGTTTATCTGCACAACCTTAAATTTTCACAATAATTATTACACCGAATAATGATATTATGAATTCAATTGATTCGGGTTGTTTTACAAAATACAGAAACACCATATATATATGCAAAATACATCCTAATTTTAAGGATTCTTTCCAACTAAAAAATCTCAACCAAACCTAATTATGTGGGGTGATTATAGCGCAAGTAACCCACACATAACAATATATCAAATATATGAGTTTTTATAATAACAATTCATTTACAACTCACATATAAAAAATTACAAACAATGAATAGTATTTACCCTGTGGTAAATATAACAACATAATATGAGCACTATAAATATTTCCTAACATTCCCCCCCTTAGTGCGAACATGGGAGAGAAATAATCACACTTCCTTCCACAGCGTGCCACTTGTGTGTGCTCATGATCTGGATGGTTTTTCAGGAAAACCAACAACCTCAACATGGATGGTTTTATAGGATAGCCAACAACCTCAACAAGGATGGTTTTACAGGACAACCAACAACCTCAACAAAGGATGGTTTTACAGGACAACCAACAACCTCAATATCATGATGTTGCTTTTCCTTGTGCTTTCGTTTGTCCACAATGTTTTTCCTTCAAGGAATTATGTAGGAAACACTACTCACTGAATACAAACTGAAAAGAGGGGAAAATGAAAATGGAACATTGAGACTATGTTCCCCCCCTCAATGTGAACATTTCACTTATTCAACACATAACAGGAACACTGAAAAAGAATCACACTACACACAACTGAAATCAACTGCAACTCGGAAATAAAATCAAACTCACACACAAAATGCCACCACAGCTCGTGCGGCCCCATCATTGGTGACTAATGAGAGGTCGTTGATTGACCTCCAGCCTCCTGTGCCTCCATCCTCTAGTAGATGCACTCTTTTAGTAGAGAAAGTCTTCTTCACTATCTTGAGCATCAACTTCTCTATCATGTGAATGGTTGGATCCCGCTTCCCAATCACTTTCTTCTTCTCTATTTTCAGAAATGAAATATTTATTATTCAATTTACCATCCAACAAATCCCTTGCTCTTTGTTTACAATACATTATTCCATGTCCAGACACATTACAATAGTGACAAAGAAGCCTTTTCTTTGATCCTGGGAGGTTGAACCTTTCTTGAAAGAATGATTGGATCCCTTTTTAACATATTTACCATGTGTTCCATATAACACTTTTTGTTTTTCTTTAATTTTATTTGTTCTATTTTCGTCCTCTATCAAAGAAGAAATCAAGTCTTCCAGGACTTGGATTCATTTTTCTCAATGTGAAGACCATATTAGAATAGCTAGGAGGCATGTTAAGTAAAACCAATTTTGCATCATCATCATGAACATCTCATTTTATTCCAGATAATTGATTTAATACAGAATGAAACTTACTTATATGTTCCACCATGATGTCACCTTCCTCCATTTTGAGTCTAAACAACCTTTGTTTTAGTGTTATTGTTGCGCTTCTTGCTTGTGATCTGAATAGTTTGTTTAGTATTTTCCAAATTGTATTTGAGGATTTTGATAAATCTATATGATGCAAATACACATTAGATAACCCCATTCCAATTATTTCTATAGATTTTTTATCTTTGATGTCCCATATCGTTGTTTCATCTGCATCTCTTGGTTTCTTTGCTTTGCCATCCACAATCTCCCACAAGTCTTTGTTCATTAATAACAACTAATTTTTCACCTGCCAAGTGTAAAAATATTTTCGTTTGAATTTTTCAATTCGATTCAACTTAGCCATGTTAAAAAAAATAGACATCAGTTACCACCGAAAATGCATCCGTAAAGCAATTTTTAAAATAATTTTTACAATGACACAATTAAAATTACAATACCATAAGAATATTGTTATGAATTTAATGACATATAAAAGACTCTAAAAAATACTCAATTGTTAGTAGCGGACTTATAAATGGACAAGAGGACTATACATCGACTCTTTTGGCACTTGACACTAAATGACATACAATAAATTTTGTATGGATTTTGATGACTAAATCAAAATTTGAAAACAATTTGTATATCAAAATACTATAACTACAACATAACCAGATGATAATTTTAACTTATCGCGAGAACATAACTCTATATCAAGTTGTATGGTGATCTAGAATATGGATTTTAAGCTTGTTTGATAGCATGCATCTAAGTGTAATATGCGGTGATCAGATTGAGGACTAGCGAGGTGAGACACATGCAACCTTTGCCAAATGGTTGAGTCAGAATTTTATAACCATTGCAATGTGGCAAATAATGATAGTTAGTGGCGCCAATGTCTTTACCAACATGAATGCAATCACGTATCTAACTACATGAAGTCTTCAGTTGTTCACATTGACAGAGCCTCATCAGATTTTAGACATATTCTATTGAACCATGTACTCTGGTATCCATGAATTATATGCAGGCTTAGTGCATAGACTGATGAACATGCGGTGACATATTTGAACACCCAAATTTGTAGCACAAAGAATGGTGATTAATCATTGGGAGATTTACTTGAACGCCTTTTATAGATCTGGTCGATTGAGTGATAGACACTAAGTATAATCTGGGATGATAAACAACCATGACTCCTCTCAAATATTGTCATAAATTCACAACATTTTCTGAGACAATAATCCTAATCTCAATGTATACAACGCCAGCATAGACAACAATACAAAATCTATATCACATACTGCAGAGAAGAAACATATAAGAAATCACAACTAGTATATTCATTTTTGCTCTGGTACCAAATATCAGCACAACCTTAAATTTGCACAATAATAATAACACTGAATAATGATATTATGAATTCAATTGATTCGAGGTTGTTTTACAAAATACGAAACACCATATATATAGGCAAAAGACATCCTAATTTTAAGGAGTCTTGCCAACTACAAAATCTCAACCAAACCTAATTATGTGGGGTGAGTATAGCTCACGTAACCCACACATAACAATATATCAAATATATGAGTTGTTATAATAACAACTCATTTACAACTCACATATACAAAATTACAAACAATGAATAGTATTTACCCTGCAGTAAATATAACAACATAATATGAGCACTATAAATATTTCCTAACATGTTCTTTGTTGATAATCACTCACATGTGCATATTGATTCTTCTCCTAGTTAGACAACTACTATAGTTCCATCACATGATTCTCCTATTTTTGATATTGCTTCTCCTCCACTTAATGAGCATCACACCACCATTTATCATGCGCTTTCTTTGAAAAGACAAGCAACAACTAAGTAGCCTCATATAACAACCAATATAATACTTCTTCCTCCCAACACATCTACAACATTACCAAGTCAAGGTACAAAAATGCCTCTCAAAATCAATCACACTTCTCCTTTGGTAGCATCATCAATACCGCCAAATTTTCCACCATTCAATCTTTCTCTCCATCCTACTCCACTTCCATTTTATAATAATTTTTGTAAAGCACATACCCCTCCACTCAAGTTCTCTATGACATTACCACCTCAACATCCCATCACTTTTTTAAGGAAACTACTCCTTATGTGGATCCACTTAGTGTCTTTTGACTATACTTCCATTGCTTAAATATGTGCGAGGCATATTATTTACACTCCCCCACATTCTAGAATATTTACATTATACTAAATCACACTCTTATCACTTACGCATACTTCATCTTAGTTTCATCTCATATTGCATAGTCATACATATGTCACAACATCGCCATTTCTTGATGACACACTCTTGTGATTTGGTTAACTATTAAGGGATTACCACACCTAAACCCACACATTACACCATAAGTGTTACACATTACGTTTTATCAAACATCGTGTGCTATACACTACACATTCTAGACTTAGTCTATAACATTTTGAGATTTTTATATCACACACATACTTCTACATGTGTTTAGCATTACATACTAATTTTACATATTGGATAATACACATATAGGCTATCTACACATATTATATTTCATTTTCTACATCGTATTGCTACAATGCATCTAGTGACCTATGCCTTACATCATATGTTTCTTGTCTTCACATCGCACATTGTCTACATAATATACTAGTCTTCATTACATATGAGTCTAGCATCATTTCATACTACATAATACATTCTTAGTCTACCTACACATGTTACATTGTGTACTATACATTACATTTCATAAATTTTACACATCTAGCATCACATTGTACACACTATGTTTTTACATATTTTATTCATCACATTGTCGTATTTCATGATCACATATACTATATATCTTTCTACATGCTACACTCACTACCGTATGACTCACTTTACTTCCTCATTCTATGCTCGACTTCCAAGTGTTTACAAATCAAATGGACCTTACACTCATCACACATTTACTATTCAAACTTTCATCATGTGAAATTTCCAGCCTAGTGACATATGCTTTAGGATAAATCATCACCTATTCTATCATTTTGTAGTGGTATACACCTTAGGTTACATCACCACTCCCTCTTCTCATCCGGTAGATATATACTTATAAGGTTAAATCATCAATCATCCATTCATCTCATAGTGATATACACTTAGGATAAACCATCACTTATACGTTTATTTGGTCATGATATACACTTTGGCTATAGGGTTCACGTACACATCATCGCTTAGGTCGCATCTCATCACTACGCCTACATAGTCATCGAGTGTATTAGACACAACAAAAATTTTGACCATTTCTGTTGATGCACTCTCATTTATGGTTCATTATTGATCTTTGAAGGGGAAAAAGAATGAACCTTACTACATGCACTTCTATTCACTCGAGGGAATGTGGCTCCTATTACTCCATTTTTCATTCCATTTCATTCATCCACAAACACACCGCATATTATGGTTGCTCTTACTTCTTACTTTTTCTTGTTCATGGTTGCTTTATTAAGCATGCTACTTAGATCTCTTAGATGTCATTTATCTATACCATCTACACATGCACATTCATGTCTTTTTCTAGTTGTGATTGCATATATAGGTCTCTTACACATAGCACAGATGCTCATCTTCTACCCTTCCTACATTGGTCGTTGGGGGCATCCATATTCGTCTCTTTCAGGTGCTATCGATTCATTTTGTACTTAGCACTTTACATTAATTAGTTATACATGATTTTGACATACTAGTTGTCTTTTTAACATGCTAATGGGTGCTTAATGTGCAACATTTGGTATCCATCGATATTTTCTTCCATACTTGTATGTTTCATTGTCTGCTATTACTTTTTTGTATGTGGACTTTGCCCTTTTTTTTGTGTGAAAAATTATTTGTTATTTGCATTCATGATGTCCTTGCATGTCTTATGACATCATGAGTGATGTAACATGTTTGCAACCTGCTTTGTGCCACTTTCTTTTCTTCTTATATGTTTACATAATTTTTCTTGGTATCTTACACATTGTTTGCATATCTTATACATTTTTTCTATATACATGCTTGTTTTTTACTAACACTTGTCTTTGACTATCCATCATTTTTTTGCATGCCTTGGTTTCTACAAGTGCATTCCCTCCCCTATAGGGAAGAGTTCCAGAGTACATGTATTTTTTCCTCTTAGTGGTCGTATTCTCCTATAAGTAATGTCATATACACCCCAAAGAGGGGGCATCATTTGGGGATTTACATTCTAGAGAGCATGTTTACACTTTGGTTCGATTCGGTGATATTTTTGCCATTGGAATTGTGGTTTTACATACAACGAGTGAGTTCATACTAGACTACGAACTCCATACACAAAAACTTTTACCGGACATAAAGTTCTTAGCATTCTGAGAAGCAATTACAGGCTTGGAGGTTACAGTGGATGTGTCTCTCTACACTATTTCGGCCAGTAGCATCAGATCACCCCAAAAAACTAGGATATTATAGGGATCTCTTCACACATAGTTCAGGGAAGTAGTTAAAGGTTAGAGGACACAGAGCATTTCCTCCCTACACATCTTTGGCCTACGACATCGTATCACCAAAATAAACCTTTGTAGTATAGGATATATTTCTACACTCTTTCTCTCAACATGGATCAGGTGCACATGTTCCATTTACATTCTTTCATTTACGTATTTTACATTTACATAATTTTACATGCGTCTTTTACATTTCATTTTTACACATACATACATACATATTTGACTACTTGATCATTTTATCCTCGCAGTCCAACCTTATGAAAAACAAGCAACAAAATGGGGGCAACAACAACGTAAACAATGACACTTCGTGACAACACATACTATACTAACCATGTAGGTACACTACACACATCAACATCAGCACATGCGTTTTGCCCTAGGTTCACTCTCATCACTTTTTTTTGTGCATTTTAATCTTTAGTTTCCATGCTCCTCCATATTTTTGTCATTCCATGCTTTATCTAGTCCTTCAACACATTTCTACTACACTCTTCATAGACATTAGGTACACATCTCTATCTACTTTATGTTACCGAGCTTTTGCTCACCAACATAAAGTGGGGAAAAATGTAGACACAAAATCATGCACTTTAGACATTATTTATCTCGGTTTCATACTACTATTTAGAATCTTCTTGAGTGAAGAAATTATTAATCAGCCCCCATATTTTGGCCATCTTGTTTTATTTTATTTTTCATTAAAAACCTTTTAATTGGAGAGCTCAAATTAGAACTAGGGCACCCTAGTCCACGGGGTTCCTCGGTCCCTTTTGCACTTTCCCGCCAATTTTTAGGCTCTTTATAGCCATTTTAGATATTTATATTTTTGGTGTTCACCATTTTTAGGTTAATTGCATAAATTAGATCAAGAGAACCCTATAAATATAAAGGTATAAGACCATAATGAGGGACCTAACATCATTCACTACTATTATCAATCTATATTTACATGCATCTATTGCATTAGAGATCACTTGCATCCACATAGCTCCATCACAAGGCACACGGCTAGGACATCTACATCATAGTTCATAGGTGGAGGGATTCTATTTTATTCCATGTACACATTCTATTACATTTTATACATTTAGTTATTTTTGCTACTTCACAAAGTGTGATCGACACAAGAGCACCAAGGGCGCATTATGCACAAACTCACCGAACTACATTTGGTTTAGAAAATTAGTGCATTACTTAGTTAGTAAACTCACTATTGTGGAAGTTGAGGTCATCTCAGCTCATTCATTTACATTTTTATTTTTAGGGTTTTGATGTTTGGCTTTGTGTTTTCTTCATTGTAGGTTTTCGGTGAATCCATTGATCTTGGTGTGACTTTGGAGTGAAAAATATTTAATATTTATGATACTCTTTCAACCCAGAAAAATTTAGATCCTAAAAACTTGCAAGGACTACGGATCCTATATCAGATTGAAGCACTAGTGGGCACCCTAGTCGCTTCCGTGAGCGCTCTTGTTCACCCTTATCCGATAGTCGCACAATTTTTTGAGCATTGTTATGAAAGTGCGTACTTCCATTTTATCGTGTTTCTAGCTTGACATACCATTGAAATCATTGTGCACCAACTAAGTATTTTATTTCCTTTATTTTACAATTAGGGTTTCATACTTTTGTGCTTAGTTTGCTTGGATACACATTGTACTTAATTGTTCATTTACTTAATGCTACAATAACATCAAATTAGTCTAGAATATTCATATTTTAGTTAATCAAACCCCATACCAATTCTTGTGAGCAAGTATATACTAATATATATTTTAACTCAGTCTACATAATTTTCAATAATACCACCCAAGGTGGGGTCCATGACATAGATGATAATCATATTTTATTAGATGACGCAACACAACATTCTCGTAAACTATCTATAAGATAATTCGAAAAAATTAAGATATTTCTTTATAATTCCTAGGATCATCCGAAGCATATTATTACATCCTCCTTATATGATTCTAATCCCTCTTGTCCTCCACTATGTGTACATCAAGTATACCCACTTCAACATCTCCTATGTAGTCTTGTTTTTCCACTCGAATGCCTAGGCACACCTTTGGCACCTCATCCAGATAGATATGAATGCTCACCCAAAGCATGTGAAGCTACCATGTCCCTCTTTTGTAGAGTCTTATCAAGATGTTAGCTTGCTTATTCTTATTAACCATTATCAAAGCATACACTCAAATTTAGACCATTACAAACATCACAAATTAACACATGTAATAAGGAAACAAAATAGATCAAACCATTACTAAGATCAGATTCACCATATAACCACCATGTTCAGAAACATCAATTACCATAACCCATCCACAATAATCCATTAATAACCAGAAAGACTACATATTATAAGCTAAATACATAATAATAGTTTCATGGAGTCAGACATGCTTGCAAATCAGGGTAGCATAATTATACAATACGAATGGTGTTGAAAACTATACATATAAACTACTATATATATGGGGTGGGGACTTTCCCTTCACTTCCCATGCATACCCACAAATAAACTACATGTTCAAAATAGCCATGCTCTAACAACTACATGCTTTTACAAAATTGCTAACAATAGACTAATCTATAAATAGACTAATCCATTACATGACCCCCACTCCAACTTATTTTTCCTATTTTTAGCCCGTGACATGCAAAATCGGCTAAGTCTGAGTGATTTTTTTGGGTGCACGTATTTTAATTGACACTTGCATGAGATTTTGCACCCCTCTTGCATGCCTCAACACTCCATGCACTCTTCAAATACTTAGTCAATTTTCATCAACCCAACAATACCCCACACTAATGATATTTCCACCCTGGAAATAGGGTTTAAATTATCTCTCGAAATAATAAGAATAATAAAGAGTGATAACGAAATAATGAAAGAATAAGAATGAAAAGAATAGAAGAATAACCAATGTGCTCCCTTGGTTGGTATCAGAAGTTTGGGGTAATCCTGATTGATATCAACTTCTAATTTATTCTATTCACTAAATCCCTTCTCAAATTTCTCAGGAACATCAACAAGTACTTGTTCCATCTCTTCTAGGGTCATGTCTTCACCCTTGTGCTTCAGTTCCCTTATCACTCCAGCCAATCCAAAATCATGCCATCCATAAAATCCATCATCTACATGACAAACATCCTAAGTTCATTTATCCTTCCTTCATGGGGTCTTTTTTCGCCTTAAGTGTATCGCGCTTTTCGCCACTATAGCTAACTTCTCCTCTATCCCCAAGGTTTCATCCTTCTTAGCTGCAAGGACTTCATTTTCCTCCTGTATTGTCCTTGACTTGAGGATCTTCTTAGGATCCTCACATTTTCCCAACACCCATCCTACTTTCTTTAATTAATATTTTAAGGTCTATAGTATGACATCATACTGCAATTCCCGCACGCAATAAACTTCTTAGCTCTTTCCTTCTTGGCGACAAAATTTTCCTTTATCTCTTCTATCGTGGCCAACTTCTTGTCATGTAACAAATGAAAAAATATTTCAAAAATTTCAAGGATGAATGGTAAGTCTTATTTTCCATCTTGTCAAACTCGGATGTACCTTAAACTTCTCACCTCCAATTTCGCAGTGAAGTCCAAAATGTGTTGTTTCCATTCCTTATCCTTTTTAAGCACCTCAGTCAGCTTTATCAATTTGTTCCTTTATATTTTTTTATCTTTGAGAAATGTCCTAAGCATGGCCACCTTGTCCAGGGTTCCTTCGTGCAACCTCTTTTGTCATATTAGTCAAGCCATTACTTGTTTGTTCATCAATAACTTCGTAGGCTTCACGGTCATATGAGCTGTTAGGGTTCCCTTCTTCATCTTCCTCTAGACACATAATTCTTCCTTCACATAAAATTTTGGTTCATCCATATGCATCTGCATGCTCCAAGACAATTGTTTCCTTGTGTGCATATTCACCGCCTAGGGATCCATCAACTCCCATCCATACAACTTTTCAGGCTCAAGTGTACTATGAAATATGGCGTGAAGAATTTTGAAGGGTCATTAACATACCCCAACTTAGGTGTCTTATACATTTATTCTCCCTTATTCCTCCTAGACCACTTCCCTTTGAGAATATGCATCATTGTACCTTAAAGTTAGCCTTCACCTATCGCACCCCCATGTTCCCTAGAAAGATCGCCTAATGGCTCACCTATATTATTCTCTTTCTCCTCCTCTTCTCCTATGGGGCCTTTTTATTCATCTCACTCGCCATGCACTTATTTATCATCTTGGTCCACTTCCTCTCTAACTTCACCCCTCCATATATATCAATGATTATCGTATCTTACACTATGTGATCAGCCTCCTCTCGAAAATTATTCATCACTCTTTTTCTTAGGTACATACTTTCGCCTTATCTTTTTATTTTTCTACTAGCTTTGTTTCACAGAAATGCCCTCGATGATCTCCTTAGTGGTTGAGAGGATCCTACGCCATCATTCTCTCTGTCCTTATTTTCCTTAAGACTCCTCTCGAACCCTTAGTACTCCATGCCACCTTCTCCTTTCTCTTCCTCTTTCATACCAGCCTCATCTCTCATTTCTTCTTTGGGAGGATTTCTCTCGTGTTCCCTCTTTATTCCAATAGTTGGATGTCTCCTCCTACTATGATCCAATCCACCACGGTCCTCCTTCACCTCCTCCTCTTCCCGGTTATTCCACATGTATATGAGGGGGAGATGGCTCATCATCATATATGGCACCAACCGTATGATTCCGTTAGACATCTCAGGGATCTTAAATTTGTTCTCAATATATATTCCATAGGCCAATTTTGGATTAAGTTAAATGTATACCTTAGTTGCACTCAAATTCCCAATCACCAAACTCATGGAGCTGATATTAATTTCATCAGATATCAATTTTTCAATATATGCATACTTACCTGTAAACATATGTCTTCCGAAGAGTGTGATATTCACATTCCACCTTGTCTGCATCAAATTTAAGTTTGCACTTGTTTGAAAAGATGTCACAGAAGCTTGAAAGTCACCGTGGTGAAAGCATAAGGAGCTTACACCAAGGGCTCCAATTTCCATCCTTCATCCCAAATCTGCCAATGTAGTAATGCTGGAAAACTATAAATTGTGCCTACTTATCCAACACAAGTAGGTAGATCCTTTGGTATTCTCCATTCATGCTCGAAGGCCTCGTGCATGTGCGTATACTAGAGCAATAACATTTTCTTGTAAGTACCATTCATAGTTCCTTCATAAGTATACTTCACGAACCTCTCTATAAGTGACTTATTTTCTTCTAGGAAATTCCATATCTCATCCTTAGGGCCATCTAGGACCCCAATTTCAATAAATACCATGGACAACAGAATAGTGCCAAAATTTATCTTATATCCTTGGTGCACTTCTTTAATTATGGTTTTAGATATAAATGCAGAAAAATTATATACAACTCCCTTAGACATTTTCTTGGAAATGTGGAGCCACTTCTTATTTACCTATCCATAGCACTCCTAGTTATTGAACTTGGTCAGGAGATGTGTAACAATTTTGATCATAGGATGATCTTATAATTTTTCAATGTCCATTGCATGCCCTCATTTCACATATGATAACTCAATGAATTTGTTTCCACACCCTCGTCATCATTAAGTGTCCCGAAATCCTTAGTCCTATCAATTTCCTAATCAAGGGCATGGTGAGGCACACTGTCTTCCCGCAAATTAGAATAATTCCTCATAGACTTTGGACATTAACCACTAGTAAAATTTATATAGCTTTCTAAAGTATGGAAACTCATGTAATTGCAAGACCCCAATGTTTTCCAAAATAATCTACCAAAGATCATCGTAGATGGGATTAATGTCCTCTATTCACATATTTGTCTTCTTCACCAGTTCCTTTTCCATTTCATCCTTTTTTTCCTTTGTGTGGTGATTGAAATCACTCACATTATTTATTCTTATATGTGACTTGTAACCTCACCCTATGATCACACCTTCTTGAGGTATCACATCTCCAAAATTATGCTTCAGGTGCATCCTCAACCTCCACCTCTCGGTTCATCCTTTTATTTCCTCTAGTGGATGCTTTAGGTGCACTCTTGGGTGCCTTTATGATTTTTACAAAGCTTCCTTGCACTCGTTTGAACTCTGTAACTCCAAATCTTCATGCCCTAGCATTACCTAATTGCAATTTTGTTCTCTTCAAACCCTAACTCTATGAACCTTCCTTCTAAATGCCTTATACTAACTAAAATACCCTTCCAATGGAGCTCTGTTGTGGCTATTAAATTTATCCCATATTGTAAACAAATAAACCATATAAAAATAGAATTTAATTAATTCGAGACATCTTATTCATGATTGATGAGTTACATATATAGATCAAATAACCCCTATAATGGTGGAGTCAAACATGATCTTCAATCCCTCCATAAATGCAACCCCATCTCCTAATATCTCTCTAACATCCCTTTATTATCTCACACAACTTTAGCTATGTGAGTTGTTCTCACAACTCACCAATATAATTAAACTATTACAACATTATATGAGTTGTTTATATCACAACTCATATATTACAAATACACACAAAATATTAATGTTCACACTAACATATAAATTCCTAACATTCACCCCCTTAGTGTGAACATGGGGCAAAGTGGAACTGAAACCAGAATCGTATGCCAACACATACTTTTAGGTCTACATACTACTGTCTGAATCTTGTTGTCTAGATCTTGCTGCACATGACCACTACTATGCAAAGAACGCATCCTAAATTTATCCCATGTGAATGAAATGAGGTTGTTTCACTGGCCAATCATCTTCATAAAGAAGTACGACAATTAGAGGATCTCTACAGTTAGAGGATTTTTGCAGTTAGTTTCCCTCCTATACAATTGTTTCACTATTCTACACCTTCCACACCATATCACAACACGTTCAAGAGATTACATTAGGAAAGCTCACATATTTAAAGTAAGGAGGCACAAATATTTTGTTGTTATTCTACATATCAAACCAAACACACAACTAAAAATGAAGTCACCATTGAAAAATGCGGCCCCATCATTGGTGACTGATGAGAGGCATGATCGACCTCCTTCCTCCAATGTCTGTCCGCTAAATCAATCGAATTGGATCACGTAGCTCAATTACAAATCGGACATCAGGTTACACCGAAAATGCGTCCATATAAAAATGAGGTAATTTTTTTAATTTTATTTTTTACAAGTTTGACAATGACTCTAGCTGACGACACAAAATGACTAATTTGAAACAAGACAAGATGATAACTAAAACTTTAACGACACTTTTGACTTGAACAATTATAACGAAAAAGTAATATTTAATTACATTTAAACTTGACGATAAAAAATAAAACACTCGATAACCAAAAATACTAATAATTCAACTCCTTTAATTACGAGACTACATAACACACTTCACAATTACTAAATATTAATTGACACTATTAAAAATAATAAAATCCTACTTTAATTGAAATACCACACTATAAATTTTTAATATTCCTTTAATCACATATAAATTAAAAAGGAATATGATACAATTTTATACACATAATAAAAGGGACTAATGAATAACATGTTATAAATCACACGTGAAAGTCTAATTTTATAACCCACTTTAATAAACATTAAAAACTAAAAAACTTAATCACAATTACCTATGATGTTACTTTACTACACTTAGACAATTGACGATTATTAAAAAGAATCACCAAATCAGCTAACACGTGTTTAAGACAAAAATACAACTAGACTCACAATTGTTCCACGTGTCTTTGAATGCAAATTCGGTGGGATGAAAATATGGTTTCTTAAAATATTTCACTTTTCTTTTGTTGCATGTGAATGATGCGTAAATTCTTGTAGGTGAAACGTGGAGATGAGAAAGACTAATTAGACAGAGAGATCTAAACGCCATAAAAGAGTGCAGATTCTTGTTGATTACAGCTATTAGGTGAAGACCATTTCTGAGATGTAAAATCTGTCACTCTCGAGAGAAATACGAACAATTCGAAGGCACGTGCATATCAATTTCAATGTTGTGTGGAGAATTGGTCAATGCAAGTTGAGGAAAAACAAGATGTTACAAGTTTGCAGCCAATGCATATCAATGTTAGTATGCAACAAATTCCAAATGCACATGGATGTGTGAGTTGTGAAATTGATCCACTCAATAATTATGCACACATACACCCGATCTGCTCTGAAAAAGACGTAATATTAATTATATATCGTCTTCAAACAAGATAATCACTCCATGAAAGGGGTAGTTAAGAAGCTTTGTGGCTTTCCCTGGACTGACACTCACTTGCTTATACCTGCTCTGATACCAAATATTATATTTGGCCCATATTGTAAACAAATAAACCATATAAAAACACAAAATTCAATTAATTCGGGACATCTTATTCATGATTGATGAGTTACATATATAGATCAATTAACCCCTACAATGGTGGAGTCAAACATGATCTTCAATCCCTACATAATCTCAACCCCATCTCCTAATATCTCTCTAACATCCCTTTATTATCTCACACAACTTTAGCTACGTGAGTTGTTCTCACAACTCACCAATATAATTAAACTATTACAACATTATATGAGTTGTTTATATAACTACTCATATATTACAAATACACATAAAATATTAATGTTCACACTAACATATAAATTCCTAACGTTAATGGTCGTGTCCGGATATAATTTGGTTCATTGATTTATACGATCGCTTTGCACTTCACACTTAAATTTCACTTCAAGAACTCAAAACATACAAGGTAAAAATACCATTCGTAAGAACTCATTTTATAGATTTTGTAAATTTTATCGCATTAATTTATCCTCACCTACCACTGTACGCATCTTTAATTATGATTTTCTACCATTTATGTTCCCTAATCGTAATCTTATGACGTGCCCACTACCTCTTGCCCACATACCTCCTTATGCATGCCTTCATGCGCCGAAGTACATAACCATTTGTGGCTCATACTAAGTAGTTTCCAATGCTTCGCATACATCACAATATACTATTCAATCATCCTTTTATGTGTGGTATTTAATATGATAAAACTTCCTTAAAATCACCTTCAACCTTAACATGTGTAATACCTTTATTTTAGGCGCACCAATCTTTTAGAGGACGTTCATGTTCCAACACCTATATGTACATGTGTAACAACCCGCACTTTGAATTTCATTTCAAATCAATCCATTTTACTTGTATCTACTCCACCCCACACTAAAAATATCCACGGTCCTTTGCGCACGAACTCAAAAAAAAAGATCGTATTAAGAGTCAGTACACAAGCACACTTATTACAACAAAAGAATGAACTAAATTGACAAATCATAACAACGATGAAAGAAAACACATAAAAGAGAAATCTAATCTAAGTGGTAATTTTTCCTTATTTCAAACACCAAGAAGACTTATTTATAGTGGGGCTTCAACCTACTCCAATTAAAGTAACTGGGAAATAAAATGCCATCCAAAGCCTACTGAATTGACAAGTGCATGATTCGAGTATCTTTGTTACTGTAAAAGTTCCCAACCAATGCACTTTAAATTTCCCTGGGTGGCACGTAAACTTTGAATCATACAAAAGAACCATATTTCCCACCTCAAAATATTTATTTCCTTATGTTCCTATAATGTCGCCTTCTGTCTCGCCTTTTTTGTCTTCTAGCTCCACCAAGAAATTATGTGCCTCTCATATAATTGCATTAGTTTGTCTATGCACTTCTCAACAACTTGCTCATCGCCTATTCCCGCACGCGTAATATGCGGGGATGACAACATAAATTCAATAGGTAAAATAGCTCTGCACTAAACACCAAAAGTAATGGTGTGGCCTTATTCAATCTTTTATAAGTTATCCTATATGCCCAAAGCACAATAGAGACTTTTTCATCCTAATATTTCCTTCCAACATCACTGATTTTTTCCATTGTTTGTCCCAAAATCTTGTTGAAGGCTTTAGAAGTACCATATTCCTATGGGTGATAGGGTTTTGTATTATGGTGTGCCACCATAAACTCAACCAACAACATCATGATGGTCTCATTTAAGAAATGATTGCCCTATCAATTTTTAAACTCAATGGAAATCCATAATTACTAATAATGTTTTCCCATAGAAATATTTTTGTTGTAGCTGTTGTGCGATCCTTGGTAGGTTCTCGCTTCTTCCCACCATGTCGAGATAATTTGAATAAGTGCGCCAGTCCTATGCGCGGGAGGGGAAATATGACCTACTAAGTCAATAGCCCATTTCTCAAAAGGTTCAACACTTGGAATAGGCCTCAAAGGAATCTCATCTCTAGTTCTAGGCTTCCCAAGGAACTGAAAAAGATCACATGCGTTGACATATTCTTTAATATCTTTGTACAAATTTTCCCACAATAATCCAAAGCATTCGAATCTTGCATGTGGTGACATCCACAATGTTATAACCTCTTGTAATTCCACCATGATCTTCTTCCATAATAGCTTCACGCTCATGTTTAAGAACAAACCACTATAAAACTTCGTTATTGAAAATTACCCCAATGGGTTGATTTTAACTTTAACAAGATTTTAAAAATGGACTTAGTTATTTTTATAGGTCTGTGACGGTCAAACAACCGTCAATTTTCACTTCCCAAATGCACTAGCCATTGGTATTCAAAAACCTATGGGAGTGTAGTTTAAAAACATTGAGGGTTGGTTATAAAATCTTACTAATGTTCAAATTCCCATCAAATTCAATGTCATCTTTAGTGGGGACACATGGTAGAAGCTCCGCATGTTGAGCCCATGCAAAAGTTGATAGCCAACTAAAAATCCAAAAAGTTTCTAAGTCCAGGGGTGTAGAAACTGCAATGCGAAGAGCTATGTGGTGCCATTTCATTAGCTCCCCTTTTGTAGTCTCGATAAATGTAAAGGCCCATCCTATTAGATCCAAACAAGAAGAAGATAGAATGACAGGTTCGACATTGTGGAGACGTACATCTTCCTTATTTTCTCAGTTTTGTAGTTGTAAATGAGGTTCAAAGAAAGGTATGACAATGCATCAAGGTGTAGAGCTTCCTCATTCTCTAATGGTTCATGAATTTCAGAGGTTGGAGATCAAAATTATTGACATGCGAAGTACGTGGATCCTTTCTATTGGCTCGCATTTTGTAATGGTCAGTCAAGGGGAAAATTGTGAAGAAACATGGTCATTTCTTATTGGCCCACATTTCTGGGGGTCTAACAAGGTTTGAAATGTGAAAGAGCATAGATCCTTTTCATTGGTCCAAGTGTCAAAAATACTCAAAAAGGCAAAGGACAGTCTAACATTCTAAAGGAACGTGGCAAAGTTTTATTGGCCCGTATTTTCATAAAGCCAAAGCGAAGGAAAAGAACAAGGACAAATGGCGAGCAAGGAAGTAAAGCCTGATATTACAAAATAGTGGGAGACTGAAACTTGGAAAAAGGTGAAGCACGCACACATGGTAGAGGCCAATCCCCAAACCAATTAATGGATTCCATGTGTCAAATTTTTATGCCTCTTGAAAAGCAAATCTTTAAATGGCCATATCTTTTGATCCCAATCTCTAAATTAGACAAATCTTATATCGTTAGAAATGTCTCATCGAGCCATTCAATTTAACATCATAAGAATATGATTTTGGTGGTGTTTAGTGGGTAAAAATGGAAAACATGACTTTTGGAGGTAGGAAAAGACTATTGGGGCACACAAATGATAAAATTAGGTATCTCAACCACCAAAATCAATGAGGCTTGGCTTCATTTTCTTGTGCAGATGAAATAGACCTGACTCGATGGCTCTATATGGTGAGCATGTCATTTGTAGAGGATTTTAATGCAGACTATTGGTGGTTGAAGTCCATAAAAGTCCTTCCCTTCTCTTTCTTCCTTCTCTTTCATTAGAGCTATATATTGTAAAATATTTCATTTTGAAAGAAGGGACATTCAAAAAATATAATGGAACTCACAAATTCATTCCAAACCATCTCGTGAGTCGTTAAACCTTCATTTTTGGCCCGGTAATGTGTTCGTGTGCCTTACTTTGTAAATGTAATGGTCTATGCATACTTTTATTGCAATAAATATTGTTTTTGACACATTTGTCTTCCCTTGCTTGTTTTAGCTGCAAATTTCCTCTCTTTACTTATTTCATTGTGTTATGCATGTATTTCTCCTTACAAGTTCATTTTTTTGTGTTTCATTTGAGAATAGATGGAAAATGAAGCTTTGGGTCCATGTCACTTATGTCCTAGCATCTCCCTTCTTCATTTTTTATCTATCTCCCTCACTAGAGTGTCTCTCACCCCTTTTCTATTGCTATAACCTCCTTTTAGCCTAATATTTTCCTTCCATGCATCTTTCTAATCTCTCTCTCTCACGGCCCCTTTGCATGGTTAGTTTAGGATTAGTTAGCTACATTTTCCTTTCTAGGAGTATGATTAGTTTAGAATTAGATTATGAAGAGTAAGTCTGCCTTCTCCTAAGGGTTATCTCAAGTTTGCAAGTCCCATACTAGAGGGATAATTCCATGTTAGAAAAATTTAGAGATCTACATTGCCAAATATCAAGGTGCTAATTTTTGTGATAAAAATTCATCACATCATAGCTTGTACAAATATCCACTTGTAGACCGGTAATATGCCACACATATTTCAAGTTACTTCTTCTCTACATCTTCACTCCCTCCGGTGCATATCCAATGCACAGGGAATACTACAATATCCTCTAAATCATGGGGAGAGTAGTTTAACGTGAAAAATTTGTGCATCAAGCATTGTATCTTCAATTTTTTGCACGTCATCTCTAGAATTGATTCTTGCCAAATGGTCAGACCCTAAATTACTTTTCCTTGGTTTGATAATAACTGTAAAATAATATTTTACGAAATAGTAAGATCCACCTCCAAATGCACACTTGCATAATAAGCTTGTTGAATAAATACTTAAGTGCCATATGATTTTTAAAGAAGATATATGGTGTTGCAAATAATTATTGTATGAATTTGTGCAACGTGTAGATCATGTAAAACACCTCTTGCTTAGTAGTTGTATAATTCTACTCTACAGTGTCAACTTCATGTTTGCAAAATAAATAGGGTGGTATATAATTCCTTCTCCTAGTTACACCAACACTATTCCAAATTCCACCCTGTAAGTATCAACATGAAAATGAATGGGTTTAGGCTATGGGTTGTCCCAAGAATGAAAGAAAAAAATAAGTGCAATAGTAAGTGTTTCCTTTAATGTTTCAAATGCCCTTTTTGTGTGTTGCCCTAATAGAATTTTCTTTTAGCTTTCAATAGTTCCTCCAAGGATGTGAAAATCCTTGCATGCCTTTAATGAATTTCCTCTAATACCCTATATGTCCCAAAACTCCGTGAACTTAACTTTGATTATTAGGTTCTTCAAAACCCAAGATTACAACTATCTTGGTTGGATCTACCAACGATCCTCTTTACAAATAATATGTCTAAGTAAAGTGCCAAAAGGTGTTGCAAAGATGCACTTCTTAATATTAAGAGAGATTATCAACTCGCATGCACCTCTCAAACATGAACCTTATATTCTCACAATGGTCCTTGACCAAACCATATATTGTCAATCATCTAGATACACATGTTAAAACCTATGAATGAAATATTGAAAAGCTTGCACAATAATGCGCGAGAACACCACCGGCGCATTTTTCAATCCAAAGTTCATAGGGCATTACTATGTATGCAAAAATTCCCCATTTAGTGGTGAAATTTTTCTTTTCTTGATCTTCCTTCACGATGTGCACTTGATGATAACTAGAAAATCCATCGGTAAAGGAGTATATCTCACACCCTACAACTCCTTCAAGGATATCCTCAATAAATGGGGTGTGAAGAAAAGGATAAATAACACATGAATCATTTAATTCTTTGTATTTCACACATATCGTTATCCTTTAATCCTTTTAATACCGACTTCCATGGGGCTAACCCATTTAGATTCCTCAATGGGCTCAATTATACCAAACTTTAGCATTGGATCAATTTCTCCCTTTACCTTGATGCTCGATTAGGATTTATCTAGTAAGGCCTCTTCCTAATCGAACGCGCTCTATATTTTAGCTTGATTTTCATCTCACCTAAAGAAGGGTGTAATCCTTTTAACTCAAGATATCCCCATAGAAATAAGTCCACGAAATTCGCATAAGAGTTCAATGATCTTAACCAATTCCTATTATGACCAATAATCACCAATAATGGCTTTCTTTAGGCTTACATTTGTTCCAATGTTACTCTTCTTTGTTTTCATAGGATCATGATACTCACATTCCTTTTCATTTGCTCTTTCCATCACCTCACGTGTACTTTCAGTATGGTTAACATACATGTTATTATCCCCATCATAATCATTTATCATACATACTACTTTATCCTTTTCCTTTTCTTCATCAAGGCGCGGACCATCTCTTCTTCTTATGTCTCTTTGAGGTCAAGGTGGGCCTCTAAATCAAGCTCTCCAAAAAATTAAATAGGATTTCCTCGGTGTTCATGATATCTCCCAAAGTAAGGCACTTCATAAGTCAGCAGTGCTTCATGATGGAGGCTTAGTAGAGAAATAATTAAAAGTATGAATCATACGTAAAGTCATCTCCTGCCAATTAGTTATTTCTCATGTTAACTCGAATGTGCATACCATGTGAATGCGTAGCCTCTTAAAGTGGAGTAAAACTTATGTACCTGTGAGAGCAATGGTTTTAAGGTATCCTGCTCCTCCATCCAAAGTCTCGCACAATTGTGAACATGATGTGAGGTGGGGACTTCCCATGTAATGTACATATATGAGAAGGTACATTGATCCTTAGGAACCTAGTAGAAAAGGTGATTCTCACTTCTCACCATTCCAATAAGTTGTCTCTATGTGTTTCCCACCAACGCATGAATGTCCCACACAGATTATATACTAGCATATTTCTTCTATCTCCTTTATTCTTCCATTGGGATTCCATGATGCGTAGAAATACATCGAGTTCCCCTTGCCAATATACGTAGGTACCCGGTTGTAACTCGGACACTTGACCATGTGAGTAATTAAGTTCTTAATCTCTCACCCAACTAGTCCATACGTTTCATGCACTCAATTGTCACAAGAAAGATTTGTGGTATCACTAATCGATCGAGCATTATCCCATTGTATCACACCTTCCTTAGATGGCTCAGTTACATCATGGTCTCTAATTTTGTGCGCATATATCTTGTTTGAGTCCTCTTCACTCAAAGTATTGACGTACAGAGAAGCCTTTACATCTATCAAAGGTATAATGGCACATTATTCCTTATTCTCAAAGCTAATGTACCCTTTGTTGAAGTAAAAATCTGCATTATTAGCATAACACCAGGGTCACCCAAGTAATTTTGGGAATCTATCTTCTTCAGCAAGCTCTAATACTTCAAAGTCCCCAGTAAACTTGGCTCCTTGAATTGTAATGGTTACATCTTTTAGTACCCCAATAGGATTATCCCTAGTTTTGTTTTCCATATACAACACATTCAAAGAAGGATGTAATGGTGGTCTTCCCATCTAATTCCATGCATCCAACATGAGTACATTAACTTCCACACATGTATCTATTATAATTTTTCTTAGAAGCCATCCATTTATGACTGCATTTAATGTAATATCCTTATCATACTCATGATTATTTGGGGGTAGATTTTCCTAAAGTATCTATCTCTCACACTCGCACTCCATGCGTGTGAATTTTTCTCTCAACCATTATCTTAACAAAGGGATGATGTTATCCTGGCACAACATTCGACATACCTCCTTCAAGTCATCTACGTCCTTCTATGGGAGTTCAACCTTCTTTCTCGTTCCATCACATTTTCTATTTCTTCGTCTTTGAATCTATCCTTATAGGTCCCGATAACATCCATAGTTTCTGGTAAACCTCTTTCTCGGTGTGCAACATCAGGAAACTTTACATTTATCACTTCTTATTTTTTATTGTTGGCTTATACTTCAGAGGTTCACATGCACGTGCAACATCAGCTGTGTAGTAACTAAAATAGGTAACTCAAGGGCAGGCGCTACCTTTGGCATCAATTGATATTCAATTGTGCATTGTACCTTAATCATTCCAGCGCCCTTGTCTTTCTTGTTTTACTTTCTCATGTGCTCATATAAGCTGGGAAAATATTCAAAATTGTGTTATTTTCCATACCATGAGAAAACCACATTCTAAGGACACTCACGCTAATAATGATCAAGAGATCCACAAGTATAACAAGTTCCTCTAGGAAATTCTCCTCTTCCACCACCACAACCTCGCCACCATATCCTCCATGAAATCCTCTATTCATGTTATCCCCATTATCATTCCCTTCATTATGTTTTCATTCCCATTCCTTTGATCCACTTGCTACCCCGGTTTGGTGTAGACCAATCTTAATGGATTCATGAATATGATCAATCAATCTATAGTCAATAGTGTCATGAGTATGGGTTTTGCAAATATTACAATACATAGACACATTTTTTGGATCGCGCACCATAAGAGGGGAAATTTTCTTGCATCATGATCCAAATGAAAAATATCACAATCCAACAACATGGCATACACCAAATTACAAGGGAAATTATCCTTAGTGTGTCATTCAACCTCTCAATTTGTACACTATATTCCATTGTGCATCTCATGAGCTAAATTAAATTAGAGCTTCTCCAAATGTTTCAACATGGCTATAATCTACACCTATAATAATGGAATTAATCAAGTATCCACACTCCCAAATGCCTCATTGCAGAGAGTTTCATCCAAAGTGTCATGTAGATCTATAAAGGTATTATGAAATAGCGCATTTCTTAAAAAAATCAACAATCCACCAAACCATCATTATGCACACTAACTGGGATGTATATCATAAGACAACTTTGAAAATAGAGTTTTAAAATGTGCATCATACTCTCACACACTCTCACATAAGCCACGATTAATGTCCTTAAGTGTCAGATGATACTTTTTGCTAAAATAATGGAATACGGAACTTGGCTAGAAATGAAAAGTGTAAAGAATTATAATCCACTTTGTAGTTTGATGGAGGTCATACTTTCTTTACCAACTATATGTGAACCCTTCAAGAGTAGTAGAAAATTGACTTTTTTTTCTATCTAAAGTTTTGATTCCCTTAACACGCCATAGCATCTCACAATTGTGCCCATTCTCTACAACATATTCAATACCTCTATATTATAGTAAGTGAGGAGAAATCTCATAGCAAATATTTTGTGGTTGATGAGAGTTCGGACCTTTCCACCAGATCCGGATCCGAGCCTCCACCACCGAACCACATGACCCACTTGATCCCAATCCTTCCGATCCTCTTGACCCATATGATCCTCCTCCTATAGTAGGAAACACACAAGTGGATGTAATTACTTTTTTCCCAATTGTAGTGCTAAACTGAACTCCCATAGTATGTGATTTTTGGTACTCTTAGATGTATTCCCATTGTCTACGAGTGCCCACACTCTGTCATGATGATGCACTAGAAAATATTCCTCCAATCAGTTCCCAAAAATGATGTCACTTGCACTACCATATGTGTATGTGTTGTCGATGCACTTTTGTTTTCAAATGAAAATGATATCTACCGTAGCTACTTTGGATTACCTATACTCATGTGTTTATCAATTATTACTTCTATAACTAGAACACTAAACTCAAAGGTTACATCATCGTGTGGAATAAGATACGCACTTACAATCCTTAATATTTCCTCTCTCGATGTGATCTCATAAAAACCGAAGGGGATTCTCTATTGATCTTGCCTAATTGGGGGATAGTCGATTCTCGAGCTCCGCATATTCCACATGACCTTTAAATCCTTCACAAGACATCATAATCCACAACTCCATAGACTCCTCAATATCATGCTTCTTCATCAATTCCCTCTCATGTGCTTCATTATATTTGAATTTCCTTTCCTATCTCTACCTTTCTACCACTAGGTCTGCCATCTTTTACCATATCTACTCCCGACCCTGCGTGTGGTGGTGGGTTTATCTAGCCATAGGTAATTGCACCAAACTCAGTACTACCATCAAGATCTTGATTTCCAAAGGAATAACGTGGATGTAAGATCCTCTGGGCTCGCACAAAAATTCAAACTCAAAGAACTTCCTTAAAAGAATACGTATAAACAACATACTATAAAGTATAATTATGTACAACACAAACCCACCAATGATCTACATCATGCATCCAAATTTCATCTACATCAAAAAATTATGGTAATCTTCCTGCATCCAAACCCTTAGTGTGTAACTCCAAATTTTCTTTGATGCATATGCTAAAAACCACTTGTAAAATTGTATTGGAAAAAGGCTAAAAATATTATGATAGAGTTCATGATATGTATTATCTTCCACCCACTTGCGCGCATTGAAATCAGGTCCACAACCATATATTCACGCAAAATGATATTTTCCTTCATCTACCCACCTTTCCATGGCTTCAAGAGTCATTTGATATGTCATCATCATGAAAATCATGGCAGATAGTGAAAGCTTTGAAAGAGATTTACACAATAATTTTCTTCACACTATGTTTCATCATCTCGTGATATTACAAATATATAGGCAATGTTGTTCCTATAAACAAGGAGGTGGCTACAACCACTCTTCCATAAATAACAAAAGAAACACACGTACACAACAAACTCCTAATATACATTATTGTTACATAACAATAATGTCACCAAACTATATTATAATGTGAAGCACTAATAATAATTCCTAACATTCCCCCCCTTAGTGCGAACATGGTAGAAAAACATCCACACACTCCTCTGCAGTATGCTCACCCCTGTGGCATGTCCAACTCTGTGACTCATGACCTTGATCCAAAAGAAAGGCTCTCTCCTTCCATGGTTTTAAACAGCTTACCACATACCTTGAAGTGACAGAACCATCATCAACTGTCGACCTCGTGTGGTTTTCTGGATCCTCCCACAAACCCTTTCAAGATCCATGAACTGACTTACTCTGGTGCTACTGTTCACCACTATGCTTATACATCAGGGAATTATGTAGGAAACACAACTTGCATATCTCAAAACTGCAGAATAGAAGAAATACTGAAAAAATTTCACATTACTTCCTATAAGAATCGTAATGTTCTTAATTGTAGTCTCTGTCATTGATCGTTGCCACTCGATCTCGAACAGCATAGAAAACTGCCACTGCCACTGGAAGCTTTCCTTGACTAAGTCGTTTTGGGTGCAGAATGGGAATGGAACATTGGTATGTATTCCCCCCCACAATGTGAAATTCCACTCATATAGATACTGAGAAGCAAACTGCATCGAAGAACATACTCCTGAATGGATCTTGCTAGTTAGGTCTTGCTGCACATGGTCACTAATGCTAGTGAACGTATTCTCCTAGCTGACCATCTTCCAATGAAGTATGGCAGTTAGAGGACCAAGTCAGTCAGAGGATCACTGACAGTCATCTGTGCTCCAACACAACTTTCTTTCCAACATCCATCAAATACCACACAAAACAGGAACACTGCAAACAGAAGCACTCTGAGAAAATGGAAACCACACTAAAAATCATATACTCACGTTGCACACCTGTGCCACCAAATCATTCTGTGCGGCCCCGTCGTTGGTGACTGACGAGAGGTCATTTGTCGACCTCCACCTCCGATGCCTCCTTCCTCCATTAGATCTGCTGCTAACTCAGCCGAATGTGATCATGGGGCTCAAATTTATATACTACAATTAGACGTCGGATTCCACCGAAAATGCGTCTATTTTCTCCATTCGTGGCTGTGTGAAATCTACACGATTCTGTGTATGTGGATTGAGCCTGGCATTCGAATATCTTGGATCTGACAGGAGAAGAGATTTGTGTCACACCGAGATCATATAGTAGCGTCCTCTGTGCATCAACTGAATAGATAATAATTAGCTCTTGCATGTAAACGATGTAAACCTTGTTGCGAGTAGCTATTTTCTCTACAGAACAGGTTGTGTAGCCCGAACGTGAATAAGAAGCGAGGATTTGATTGAATGCATAGGAAGCTTCGAACGTGGATGGTAGAGGCTGCAGACCACATTTTTTTCTTTTTTTCTTTGCACAGGAATCAAACTCGAGTCAGATTGTGAGATCCACTTCATATGGATCGGCCTTTGAATGATCTGTCACGCCTTTGATGGATCAGTTAGAATGCGCAGAGACCAATGATACACGTTGAATGCAAATTCCACGTGGATGCTAGCCCAATGGAAGAAATGGAGAAGACTGTAATGTGTGCGCAGGATTCAATGCAACTCTGTCAAATGTGCACAGGCCGCATGGAAGAATTTGATATTGCTCATATACGGGACAACAAAGAACATCTAATGTCCCTCAAAATAATTTTTATTCCATCACAGGACGAATAGAATCAGACTGCTCTGATGCCAATTGAAAGCTTTGAAAGAGATTTACACAATAATTTTCTTCACACTATGTTTCATCATCCGTGATATTACAAATATATAGGCAATGTTGTTCCTATAAACAAGGAGGTGGCTACAACCACTCTTCCATAAATAACAGTAAACACACGTACACAACAAACTCCTAATATACATTATTGTTACATAACAATAATGTCACCAAACTATATTATAATGTGAAGCACTAATAATAATTCCTAATGAGATAGTTTGAAAATAGGTCCCAATAATGGAACCAAACTCGTAGTCTTGTTTTTCCACTCAAATTCCTAGGTGCATTGACACCTCATCCAAATAGATCCGAACGCCCACCCGAAGCGCAAAGCTACCAGTCCCTCTTTTTATTATCTTTTCAAGATGTTAGCATGCATATTCTTATTAACCATTATCAAAGAACACACTTAGATTTACACCATTACAAACATCAAAAAGTAACACATGTAATAAGGAAACAAAATAGATCAGACCATTACTAAGATAAGATTCTCCAGACAACCACCATGTTCAGAACCACCAATTACTATAACCCATCTACAATACTCCATTAATAACGAGAAATATTATATATTATAAGCTCAATACATCATAATACTATTATGGAGTCTCACGCGCTAGAAAATTAGGGAAATATAACCCTACAATACACATGATGTTCAAAACTATATAGATAAACTATATATATATATATATATATATATATATATATATAGGGTGGGGACTTTCACTTCACTACCTACCCATGCATTCCCACAAATAGATCGCACGCTCAAAATATCCATGCAATAACATTTGCATGCTTTTACAAAATGGCTAATAGTATATAAATATATAAATAAACTCTACTTTAATCCTATTATTAGCATGTTTAATGCATGACCTTTGATCATCTACTTTTCTCCCAAAATAGCTCTTGCTTAGCCGTGAAGTATTCTTTATTTAATCCATTGCATGATCCGCATTCCAAACTACTTTTCCTTTTTTTAGGTCGTGCCATGCAAAATGAGTGAAGTCCCAAATGTTTTTTTCTAGGCGTGCATCTTTTAACTAACACTTATGTGTGCTTCGCACCCCTCTTGCACACCTCATCTCTTCACGCGCTCTTCAAATACTTAGTCAAATTTTATCAACCCAACATCCTATGACACAAAGGGTATATAATCCTCCACTTCAAAGTATTCTTATGACTAATATTATCCCAACAACAACTATTTACACTCATAGTTCTTCAAATACTTCATCTTCTAATACTTAGGCTCTTAAATCCCTTATTTACACTTTACAAGAATAAATCTTATAATTGCAACAAGGTGCATCCACTTTCCCCACACAATGAATTTAACTCACTTAATTCATAACTTAATTACACTCGAAGTGGAATCATACCATTTAGCTATAGGTTTTGTTTTTCCCAATCTGCATATCTATGATGGTAAATGGGATCTTGAAGAAAACTTACATATTATTCACATCATTTTATTGGACTATTATTCTAATGATACATTTATTACAAAGCTATACCATCATAGCCTCAAATATTTTACCTTATAAGGGTTTTATGACTTAATCATACATTTTGTATGAAAATTCACTCCCTCGGATAAATAATTCCTTGCAAAATTTTCTATCAATGTTTTTGAATAACTATCCTACACCAAAAGGAATAAGATGTGGAAAAATTCTAATGATCATATTAGTAGTTATGTTTTGTGTTATATGACTACAATTTATAAGATGAGAAACCTATTAGCTAATATTGAATTACAAGATATTTTTAATCAAATCCTCATTATTCCCTTACAAGAATCCATGATTTTTGACAAGTTACATTCATTTGATTACCTATTTCATTCTTTGAAAAAGTGTGAATTGAATATCCTCTCGCATGAA